>JBCIVQ010000194.1:0-22533 GCA_039655645.1 Ammopiptanthus mongolicus
GAAGCCAACAATCAGGAGGTTACTTGGGGAGTACTTCGCACCAAGTTTCTGGACAAATATACTTTCCCCAGAGTGCCAGGACCGATAAAGATAAGAGTTTTTGAGACTACAGCAAAGGGACATGACTGTTGGAGAATACGGTGAAGTTTGAATCACTCACCAAATATTTTCGCTTTTTCCAACCCCAAGCTGATGAAGACTGGAAATGCGAGAGTTTTAAAGGAGCTTGTGCTTCAAAATCAAGGAGTCTGTGTTACCACCGAGGATTCGCAACTTTCAAGCCTTGGTGGAAGTGTAGAAAAGTTGAGAAGAGAAAGGGACAACACAAGCAATGTGGGAGGACCGTCTAGGTCCAAGAACTTGAACCAGTAACCAGAACCAGAAGGGGAAACATTCCCAGAAGGGGAAACATTCCCAGAAGAAGCCATATTCCCGACCCAACGGAGTAATCGGAATCAACAATCATATCGCCCTGTTGCTTCTGCCTATGTGTGTGGAAGTGGGAATGACCAGAATCAAAGACAAGCCTAGAGATGCTTGAAGTGTGGAAACAAAGTCATACGACGGAGAACTGCATGCTAAAAGGAGTTCTATGTTTCCAATGTGGGAAGATAGGACATTTGGCAAGGGAGTGCACTACACCAAAGTCCGAGTCGGTCGTCAGCAATGAGCGAACTGCTAAACCGACGGCGAGGGAACAGTTTACACCATGAGTAGTGCTGATGCTTCAAAATCGGATGATCTCATACAAGGTAGATACGACATAGCTGGTAATCTCCTAACTGTATTATTTGATTTGGGTGATACACATTCGTTTATCTCTTTGGATTGTGTGAGACTTTTGAACTTGCCTTTTCTTTGCTGTCTTTGATTTGATTGTTTCTACCCCAATTACTCAGCCTGTACTGTGAATTCAGTATGTTTGGGTTGTCCCATTGTTATCCATGATAGGAAATTTCTTGTGATTTGGTATGTTTGCCTTTGACACAATTAGATGTATTCCTAGGCATGGATTGGTTATCTTCCAACCATATCCTTTTAGATTGTGCACATAAAACCTTAGTTTTTTCCTGATCCTAAGATTTTGGATTTTTTTAACTGCCAACCAAGTAAGAGCTTCTTTGAAAGAAGGAGCTCAGGGATACATGCTTCTATCTTGTTTAGAATTCGAGAGGGACGTTGTTTTGAGCGATGTGCTGGTTGTGAAAGATATTCCGGAAGTGTTTCCCGAGGATGTTCTAGTTTACCACCTATGAGAGATATCAAGTTTTCGATTGACTTAGTTCCGGGATCCGGTTCGATCTCCATTGCTCTGTATAGGATGTCACCTACGGAGTTAGACGAGCTGAAAGCTCAACTAGAGGATATGTTGTCTAAGTAGTTTGTAAGGCCGAGTGTCTCCCCTTGGGGAGCACCAGTGTTGTTGGTGAGGAAGAAGGATGGAGGTTCCAGACTCTGCGTGGATTACCGTTAACTCAACAAGGTAATGATCAAGAACAAGTATCCGCTACCACGCATAGATGATCTGATGGATCAACTCCGAGGAGCTGCTGTCTTTTCAAAGATCGACCTGAGATCTGGTTATCTCCAGATTAGAGTGAAGACTGAGGATATACCTAAGACTGCATTCAGGACTCGTTATGGTCACTATGAGTACTTTGTGATGCCTTTTGGAGTGATGAATGCACCTGCTATCTTCATGGACTATATGAACTAGATTTTTCATCCGTTTACTAGATCAGTTTGTTGTCGCGTTCATCGATGATATTCTCATATACTCTAAAAATCCCGTGGAGCATGATGAGCACCTGCTACAAGTTTTACAGATCCTTCACGAGGAGAAGTTGTACGCAAAGCTGTCTAAGTGCGAGTTTTGGCTGGATGAAGTCAAATTCTTAGGGCACGTGATTACCAAGGAAGGAATCGTCGTTGACCCTACAAAAGTAGAAGCAGTACTTTTATGGGAAAGACCCAAGACTGTGACAGAAATCCACAGTTTCGTTGGTTTGGCTGGTTATTACAGAAGGTTCATCGAAGGATTCTCAAAGATCGTTGCGCCGTTAACTCAACTTATGAGGAAGGACC
Source organism: Ammopiptanthus mongolicus (assembly GCA_039655645.1). Lineage (NCBI taxonomy): Eukaryota > Viridiplantae > Streptophyta > Magnoliopsida > Fabales > Fabaceae > Ammopiptanthus > Ammopiptanthus mongolicus. The sequence goes on from JBCIVQ010000194.1 coordinate 2,086, forward strand.
AACCTTTTGCTTAGACTGAGAAATGTGAGGAAAATTTCAAGAAGATGAAGGAACGTTTGACAACCTCACCTGTGTTAGTGTTACCCAAATCGGACGACCCATATGAAGTATACTGTGATGCTTCGCATCAGGGTTTAGGATGTGTACTTATGCAACATCGGAAGGTTGTAGCCTATGCTTCGTGCCAGTTGAAAACTCATGATAGGAATTACTCAACGCATGACCTAGAGTTAGCTGCTGTGGTTTTTGCACTAAGGATCTGCAGACAGTACTTGTATGGAATTACGTTTGATGTCTTTAGTGACCACAAGAGTTTGAAATATCTGTTCGACCAAAAAGAGCTTAACATGAGGCAGAGACGATAGATGGAGTTTCTCAAGGACTACGATTTCACTTTGCTATACCACCCTGCAAAAGCAAATGTCATCGCAGACGCTCTGAGTCGGAAGACCCTACATATCTCTGCAATGATGGTTAAAGAGTAGAGTTGATTGAGCAGTTTCGTGATCTGAATCTAGTTTATGGAAGTGAACAATGAGAAGATTAGCTTGGGAATGATCAAGGTATCTAGTGGACTAATGGAAACGATCCGAGAACAACAAACAATTGATTAGTACCTTAAAGAGAAAAAGGAGTTATTTGGACAAGAGAAGGTTGTAGAATTCAGCGTGGGAACAGATGACATCTTGAGATACAATGGACGAGTTTGCGTACCTAGCAACCCAAAGATAAGGAAAATGATTTTGGAGGAAGCACTTAAGAGCAAGTTAAGTATTCACCCTGGATCAACCAAAATGTATCAGGATCTGAAACAGAGGTTTTGGTGGCCAGGAATGAAGAAACAAGTGGCTGAGTACGTAGCATCATGTTTGACTTGCCAGAAAGCAAAAGTAGAACATCAACGACCTGGTGGAATGCTTCAATCCTTGGATGTGCCCGAATGGAAATAGGAGAGCATCTCAATAGATTTTGTGGTAGGTTTACCAAGGACTTTTAAGAGTTTTGATTCGATTTGGGTGATCGTTGATAGACTAACGAAGTCGGCACACTTCTTACCTGTTAAGATCAACTACACAATGGAGAAGTTAACCAAGCTGTATATCAGGGAAGTGATCATACTACATGGAGTACCGTCGAGTATCGTTTCAAATAGAGACCCAAAGTTTACTTCACGTTTTTGGCAAAGTCTACATTAAGCATTAGGAACAAAGTTGAGATTGAGTTCAACATACCATCCTCAAACGGATGGTCAGACAGAGAGAACGATACAATCTTTGGAAGATTTGCCGAGGGCTTATGTCCTAGACCATAATGGAAGCTGGGATGATCTTTTGCCTCTTATCGAGTTTACATACAACAACAGTTTTCATTCTAGTATAGGGATGGCACCCTATGAGGATCTGTATGGACGAAAGTGCCAGACACCGTTGTGTTGGTACCAGGATGGAGAGAGTATGATTTTAGGCCCCGACCTTGTGCAACAGACAACAGAAAAGGTTAAGCAGATCCGTGAAAAGATGAAGACGGCACAGAGCAGATAGAAGAGCTACTCCGATAGACGGAGGCGAACCTCGAATTTCAAGAAGGTGAAAACGTGTTCCTAAGAGTCACGTCCACGACTGGGGTAGGTAGAGCCATAAAGTCCAAAAAACTCACTCCCAAATCCATTGGACCTTACCAGATTCTTCGTCGTACTAGTCTAGTAGCTTACCAGATTGCCTTACCACCTTTTCTCTCCAATATTCATAATGTTTTCCATGTCTCACAACTTAGGAAGTACATTCCTACAATTAAGAGAAAACTTGTCTTATGAGACATCACCTGTACGAATCGATGATAAGAGGATCAAGCAACTTAGGGGAAAACAAATCTCCTTAATCAAGGTTGTGTGGAACAAAGCAATTGGAGACGCAATGTGGGAACTCGAGGACAAGATGAGATTACAATATCCTGATCTTTTTCCAGGTATGAATTTCGAGGACGAAATTTTTTAAGAGGGGTAGTAATGTAACATCCCGATTTTCAATGCTTTTAATATCGGTAATCTATATAAATAAGCTTATATTTTATCTGGGATTTTAGAAAATGAAATTAAATAAACCAAGATCGTATTCATACACTACGCTATTGTAGAGAGTTACGGTTAAATTTTGGGTTGAAAATCCAGACGGAGCCCGGCCTGCATTTTCATTGACAGTAAGATTTTACTGATCAGAAAAACCTAATTTTAACTCCTGAACGAAACAGTTAGGTTTTATATCTCGTTTTGAACAATATCAGCGTTTTGAAAATTTTCAAAACAATAAGTTCTTATGACTTCCTCGGGCGTAAAACCTAAATCGGGAAATTGACGAAGTCGAGAACGGACGCACAGCGACAAAACCGGACACCAGATGAGGAACATGAGTCACCAGAGTAGGGTGAGTCAAAGGGTGAGTCACCACCATGACTCACCACGTCATCATTGCGATTCTACAAATATCTAAGATATTTAGGACGAGAAAAGACCGTTTTGCCCCTAGGAACTGACGAAATTACACTTTAGCCTTATGACTCAACACCATCATCATTACTACTAACAAATATCTAGATATTTTGAGGACTTTAGAGGTGAAAAGACCAAAATGCCCTTTACTTCTTCCTAAATGTCATTTTTGTCCCTAAAGGAAAAGACTATTTTGCCCCTTAAGTAGACAATTTTGGACCCCTTAAGTAGATTGGGTGGGTGAGTTTTGGTTGATTTTATTAACTTTTAGTTGTGATTGTTGTGAAGGATCAAACTGTGATTGATTGTTCTAGGCGGTGCGAAAGAAACCGGAGTCGGAATGGAAAACCTTTCGAGACCGAATTTGAAATCTTCAAGAGGTAAAGGGAGATTACTTATAATGAGTATGGTAGTCTCATGAGCTTGGTTGTTAGATGTGTTGTTGTTGTTTTGATTGGAATCATAAGACGAATTCTACTTTGTGAATTTACTATGTATTGTGTATGTACTTGATTTAATTGGTAAGTATGTGATTGGATGTTTGAAAATGAATTGTTGCATTGTTGCCTTGGATGCGATATACTTATGAAGTTGATTTAAGATTTGATATTTATATATGTATATTGTAACACCCCGATTTTCACGTTTTCTAATTCTTCAGTATTTTAATGTCTTTATTTTATTCGAGGTCTTAGGAATGGAAATAAAATATTCCGAGACCATAGTCATGCTCGACGATATCGTAGGAAGCTACGATTAAGTTTTGAGTCAAAAACTCAAACGGAGTTCGGCCTGCGTTTTTACACTGACAGTATGATTTTACTGCTCAGAAGACCTCAGATGGACCCGTGAATGAGACAGTAAGTCTTAGAATTCGATGCTCAACATTTTGGTTAAATTTCGTAAAAATTTCAGAAAAATAACTTCCTGACCTTCGTTCGGGCGGAATCATCAATCAGGTGACGAACAGAGCCACATATGGATTTACCGGGACTCGCCAACAGATATTCTTGATATCACATCATCCCAGAACACTTGGGAGAGTATGCCAGAGTCGTCATGATGTTCGAAAATATCTGGACGCAAAATGACTAAAATGCCCCTAACCTTAGTCTTTTACACTTTTACCATTTTACCCTTTTGGGCAAATGACCTTTTTACCCTTAAGTGAGCTCTTAAGAGGCTGAACTCAGCCCCTCACTCTATCATTTCGCACAGCCCCTCCAAAGATAGAGCTCCATAGTTGTTCTTGAGAGAAAACACCATTGTTGGTCTTGAAGCTCCTTAAGTTCTTGTTGGAATCACTTGATTCCTTGAGCAATCTTCCTTCATTTCAAGGTAAGATCACTTCTATGACTTCTTAGCTTCTTGAATCTTTCTTTATTTCAAGATCAATCTTCATTTTCATGAAAAGAATTTCTTAGATCCAAAACTTTGAAAATCCATAAGAAATTGTAGAAAAATCCTTTTGAGGTAAGACCTAGTTCTTTGAACTCACATCATCAATCTCTACCTAAATCCAAGAGCTTATGATTCAACTCCCATCATAGGCCAAAATCCCTTTTTGGACGAACCCTACTTGATGATGATGAATAGTGTTTTCATCAATTTTTGATTTCTAACACTTGATTTCATCCTTAGCTTTCCTAGTGCCTTTGAATCCATGAAATGGGAAACCAAGATCAAATCCTAACCTTTTAACCTAGGGTGGCCGAAATCCTCTTTTTTAGAATTGTTGAGATTGGCTTTGATTGTTGTTTAATGTTTGATTGTTATGTTGTTGTAGTTGTTGATGATTGCCAGGAGGTTCACAAACCGATCAACCGACTTTGACCCGGAATCTGGTCATCAACAGGTATGGGTGGTGAACCTCATTCACACCAAGATGGTGGTAGTGAAGATGGTTGTTTAAGTTATGTGTGGGGGAAACCCTTTAGTTTGGGTTCACTTTTAATGGTTAAGTTGTGTTAAGTTCTCTTGGAGAACAATGTGTGATATTTGTAGTTATGCTTGTATGCCTGATCATGTGTTTTATGATGATGTTGTCTAGGTGAGAAAATGATTTCTTGCATGATGAAAAAGCTACTTTGATTACTAGATCAAGTATGGACTTTTGTGCTTATGTGCTTAAGTATGGACTTTTGTGCTTAGGTGCTTAATTATGATGCAATGTTGTGTGTTATTGTTGATCATAATTGTGTAAGTTTTGTGAGCCATAATTTGATTAGTTGGTGAAGTAAAACTTCACATTGGTTCCTATTTGGCTTTTAGCCATGACCTTGAGAAAAGGAGGGTAATGTGTAGTTCTTGAATCATTGAAGTTTTGATGAAAGAAAAATGTTTTTAGTGGCTTATGCCTTAAACAAAAACCATAAATGATTTTGATCCAAAGATCAAACAAAGTTTCAATCTCAAAGTGTTTTCACCAAAGTGAGACATGTTTTATACCTTATCCTTAGTTCATCTAGTTAATCAAGTAACTTAAAAGTGGATTAATGAAAAGTTTCATGAGAATCAATATATTTCCATAAGGCTTTTCTTTAACAAGGTTACTGTCTTGTTTCAAGGCAATTTTCGCTAAGCTAATCCAATTTCGCTGGGCGAAAATAGAGAAAATACAAGTTAGGCATCACTGCCTCCTTTTCGCTAAGCGAAATAATCTTCGCTAAGCGAATGAAGCGAATTTCATTGAGCGAGCCATTTCTCGCCCAGCGATGCAGAGGAGTTTTCAAAGAGGTATTACTGCCTCATTTTCGCTAAGCGAATTTAACTTCGCTAAGCGAATTTCCTGTTTTCAGAAAGTGCTAGAAATAGAGTAAGTGGTTGAAAAGTGGTTTCAAATCAAATGAGTTTTCAAACCTAGTACATCAATGACTTCATGAGATATTAACACAAACATGAAACGTTTTGGGTTTTGAAACAGTAGTTCGACGACGGACCGGTGATTCGGACCCCAATCAATCGTTCAATTGTTTCAGTCTTGTGATGACTCGATCCCGGAGCGATCACGAGATTTATCCGGTGGATAAAGGTTTTGTTTTTCAAAAGACGCGTATAGTTCCTAAGGAAGAGAACCTTAGTAGACTTTGAGGTTTATCCGGGAGATAGACATTGCTTGATCGCATCTGCTTTGTGTATGCATTGGCATTTCATTTGCATAGTTGTAAGGCCTTGAGCCTAGGAGTTGAGCTTACACCTTGATGCGGGTCCGAATCTTACGATGACGATCTTCAATGGTCTTTTTGGAGGTATCAGGGTTCGAAGGGCTGACATGTGACCAGTTGGTGATTCTTCTGTGTCGTGGCGAATCCGTGCAATACACCGTTATCCTCTACTAGATACCGTACTTTTCATGTTTGGTCGAGAGTGTTTCCTTAAAGCCAGATACGTGCATGTTACGAATGTTGTAGCATCTTGCTCATGGCTGGTAGAAACCGGAACATGTCCTCCCATTCACTCTCTCCGAATGTTTTGTTAGCTCCATGGAGTAGGGGTCAGAGTAGTACCCAGTGACATTGACATTGAGTCATATACATTGCATTGCATTGCATGGCTATTGATGTTTACATTTACTGTTATACATCGCTGTATATTGTTTAAGAATGCCTTATATTATGCTGTTAAATGTTTAGCATGATATTATGTTGCTGACTGCTTAACATGATTTATATTGAGAATCTTTGTAAGCATGTTGGGTACGTTGTTACCCGGTGAGTCATCTCGTTTTCACTACTGCTGTTTTGTTGTGTTGATGAATGGGAATCTCACCCATATCTGTATGTTTTCTGCTGGTACTTGCTGTTGCTGCTTGAACAAATGGACGTGATGATGGTTCAGTTCAGTAGTCTCCTTGAGCCCGGAGGCGGACTCTTTTTGCTGTTTTAGTTTTGTTGTCGGCCAGACTATGTCAGTTTTGTAGTACCTTTTGGGAGCTACGACTCCTAGTACTCATTGTATTTTCTTATGTCAGTTATACATTAGACTTATGTCTGTATACAGTAATGTTGACGTTTCTATTTCTGTTTCTGTTCTGTGTTTATTATACAGCATGTTCTAGAAATGCATGGCGAACCTAAGTTCGTTTATTAGTATTATTTACATTTACTAAATCCCATTACATCTTGTGAAAAGAAAAAAAAAACCGTATTTTCCGCATTAAATAATATTTTCGGCCTTATAAACGTTCGGGAATGTGACACTCGGGAAAGGGTGTTGCATATATCCTGGATTGTGATTTTGACTGTATTAGTTGAGAGCATAGCATCGGCTATAGCTTGATAATGAAGATTAAAACGCTTCAAAGCCTTAATCAAAGTTTTAAAATGTATTCTGAAATCAAAGAAAAATCTTGAGAATAGTTTTGCCTTATCAAGGAAAGAAACTTCCTTTTAAAATGTTAGATCCTTTCAAAAAAAAAAAAAAGTCCTCTTAATAAAAATCCATTCAAATGCTTTCTTTATAGAAAAATGTTTTCGGATGACGAATCTTTTAGAAAATAGATTTTACAAAAAAAAAAAAAAGAGTTTTCTTGAAAATAGCTTCTTTTGAGAAAATGTTTTAGTTCATGCCAATGAGGTTTTGAGTTTTGTTTTCCTAGTTTTATGAACAAAAATTAGACCCGGAAGAAAAATGGTGATTACCCTTTCACTTTGTGAAATCTGCAAACCCCGTGATCGAGACATTGGGCTAGTGTTTTGTGAGTTGAGCACTCGGACTATGTGTCTTGTGTTTTGAATGAACGGGCTAGATGTCCTTTAAAACGAGTCATGAGCTTTGTGCCTTGACAAAAAGAATGAACGAAAAAGAAAACAGAAAACCTTCTGTGTACATACATGAATCGGCAGACGTGCCACGAAATCGAGCAACAATCCATTCTGGTTGAAAATATGATCCAGTTAAGACCACTAGGTCTATAAGGGCATCCTGTGTTCAAGACTACACAGAGGTCGGAGGCATCGCAACCCCGTGCCGTGGTAATCGGTTGCCCAACACGGATGAGCTCAATCAAAGACTAGACTATTCATGATACGGTTGAGACGTGATACCCTAGAACAGTTGGAGTTCGGACCTAAATTGAGAGGCTGACTCATGAGAACAATTGTGTTATGGGAGTATTTACGGCCTATCACTCGACGAAGGGAAATTAACAATCTCTGGAGAACATGAATTAGAAAGATGATATTGGAGTCTCATGCATTATTATAACTCATGATGATTTATGAAATATTATGTTATATGAATATCTGTTAATGCAACTGCATTTATATGTGGATGTTTGTTTTGTTTGTCCCTTGTGCGGCTATCGTGATAAACTTGTGAAATAAGTATCTCACCTTTGCCTATACATGCTGGACACCCTATTGTGTTTTTGGATACATGTACAGATGCTGCCCAGAGGTCCCCGCGGGCACTTGACGACTCTGATGACGGAGTCCCATAGAGATGAAGAGAAGGAGGATCCCTCCGAATTCCTCCGGAATCGGAGCTGACTTTGGGGTTTTTTCCCAATGGCTACTTTTAGCCCAACCAACATTAGAGTCTTGTTTTTTTTTTTTTTTGAAGTAGCCGTACTTTATCTACTGTATTTATGTTGACTTAATGTTTTGAAGTCTGTAATCTGTGATAATAGACCAGAATTTATACTAATAGTTTAAACTCTGTTTCTAGAAAACCTATCAGCTCCGGCATTAATACCTTATGTTTATTTTTGTCATGGATGTTTAGTATTGGTGTCTGTTATGAGATTTACTTCATCTTTCCTGTATTTAATGATTATAGCATGAAGAAATCGTCTTTTTTAAAATCCACGTTTTTGAATATAGTTATCTAATTAAAGTATTTTCCGAAAGCAACCAGCCTTTTTATTTGTTTATGTTTTCCGCATCGAGTTTGAGACGTAGAACCGAGGGCGTGTTAAAACATGCCTAGTGAGCAGCAGATGCCCTATGTTCTGCCCCAACTTGGTTCAAGTTATCAACTAAGTCCACAGTTGGAGTTATTCTTGATCGCATTTGCCCCAGATTGCCCATGATAGATCAGAATAAGAATAAAGATGAGAAATACAAATGCAACAAAGTGATCAAGCATTTTCTCAACAAGTTTGATCCACATTTTGCCACAATTCCCAGGGACGATGTTGTTGTGGAAGTAATTCTTTATGAAGCACAATCTGGTTCTTTGGTTGATCAAGAAGTCCATACTATGTGGGCTTATCATGTATGGAAGTGTCAGCAGGAAGTATCTTCTTCTGGTCTAAGTGCAGAAGACAAACCTTAAACTCCCACCGTCCGAGGTCGGTTCAGAATCAATGATGCTATGTTCATGATTCTTGATGATATCTTTGGGATTCCAATCAAGAGCACCACATTCATGATGATTATGAGCCTCAGTAGGAAATCCCAAGTGCTATAGTGCCATATCAACCGGACCAAGAAAAGGAGCAAGTTGGAGACTGCTCAAGAGCAAGCTGCATCTGAACATCCAAGCACGCAGCCCTTGCCTCTATCTATGGTTCACCCTATTGGTCAAGTGACTCCGTCCAATGCACTGAGTTCTGTGCCGGTACTACTGAAAGTGCTCAACCTTCCATTCCTTCATAATTTCAAGAGTTCGTGCAACACCCTTTCCCGAGTGTCACATTTCCGAACAATTATAAGGCCGAAAATAATATTAATGTGTAAAATATGGTTTTTTTTTTAATGGGATTAGTAATAATAAGCAATAATAAATGAAATTAGGTTTACCATGCATTTCTAGAAGACGAACTGAAATAAAATACAGAAATAGAAATAGTACTATATATAGACATAGGTCTAATGCATAACTGACAACAAAATATAGGAAGCACTAGGAGTCACAGCTCTCAAAAGGTACTACAGACACTGACATAGTCTGGCCAAGAACAAAACAGCAGAAAGAGTCCCCGTCCGGACTCATAGCAAATGTTGGACTGAACCATCGTCGCATCCATCTGCTCAAGCAGCAATAGCAAAACCAGCAAAAAAGATATATAGATATAGGTGAGATCCCGATCATCAACACAACAAAATAGTAGAAGTAAAAATGGGACGACTCACCAGCTAACAACGTACCCAACATGCTTATTATAAATCTCAATATAAATCATGTTAAACAATTAGCAGCATAAAATAAGGCATTTTCGAAAAACAGAACAACGATGTACAATAGTAAATGTAATCATTAACAGCTATGCAATGCAATGCAATGTACATGATTCAATGCCATATGCCACAAAGGTAAACTCTGACCCCTACTCCATGGAGCTAACAAAACATCGGAGAGAGTGAATGGGAGGACATGTTCCGTGTATTCTAGCCTTGGGCAAGATGCTACAACATTTTTAACGTGCACGTATCTGGCTTTACGGAAACACTCTGCACCAAACATGAACAGTACGGTATCTGGTCGAGGATATCAGTGTATTACTCGGATTCGCCACGACACAGAAGAGCTACCAATTGGTCACATGTCAGCCCTTCCAACCCTAATACCTCCAAGATTATTTAAATCTTCACCGTAAGATTCTCACCCGCATCAAGGCGTAAGCTCAACTCCTAGGCTCAAGGCCTTACAACTCATGCAATGAAATGCCAATGCTTACACAAAGCAAATGCGATAAAGCAATGTCTATCCACCGGATAAACCTCAAGGTTCACTAAGGTTCTCTTCCTTAGGAACTATACGAGATTTTGTATATCAAAACTTTATCCACCGAATAAATCTCGTGATCCGTCCGTGATCGAGTCATCATAAGACTGAAACAATTGAACGATTGACCTAGATCCGAATCACCGGTCCGTCATCAAACTACTGTTTCAAAACCCAAAACGTTTCATGTTTGTGTTTATGTCTTATGAGTTATGTCTCAAGTCCTAAGCATTATGAATAAGGATTGAGAATCCTCTTAGATAAGTCTTTGTTCCTTTCTAAGATATATTTTCAATTAATGGAATAAGTGTTGGTTCACTTAAGTCTTATGAAGTCATTGATGAACTAAGTCATCAATGCTATAGCATATGGTCTTGTTCCACCACATATCATACTTAATTATCCTTTGTCTTCAACTCTAAGTTAATTACTTTAACTTAGGTTTTTCATGCGCAAAACTTTACGATTTGAGTTGAAATTTTTTTTTTTGTAAACCAAAACGGTTCTAATTGAAAACTCATTTGATTTGAAATAACTTTGTACTTGCTTAAAGCAAAGTACCAAAACTAATTTGAAAAGGGTTTTTCCTTACTAACATAGTGTAACACCATGTCCTAAGTTTGTGTAAAAGAAGATATAATCTTATCTAATCTTCTAACTATGATTCATTTTAATTAAACTTACAGATAAAGGTCTTCATTATGTTTGAAAAAGGAACATTACCTTGGTTCTAAGATAAAGGTAAGGTCTTATTAAAACTATGTTAACTTTCATGAAACCACTTCATTATTCCTCATTTTAAAACACTTCAGTTAATTAGATGAACTATGGTAAAGTAAAAGACATTTTTCACTTTGGTGAAACACTTGAATGTTGAAACTTTATTTGATCTTTGGATCAAAATCACTTATTGTTTTCCTTTAAAACATATGCCATTAACATACTTCCCTTACTTCAAAACTTTGAATGATCAAGAACAACACATGTTCTTCCATATTTTTCTAGCTAAGGCCGCAAGCCTACTCCAATGAAAAGTGAAGATTTTGCTTCACCAACTAGACAAGTTATAGCTCAAAATGCTCACAAAATTATGACAAACAACAATCACACATCATTGCCTCATAATCAAGCATAAAAATCCTTACTTGATATAGAGATCAAAGTAGGTTTTTCAACATACATGAAAAATGTTTTTCATCCAATCAACATCATCGAAACACATGATAAAGCATACTAAAGCATAAACCATTATTACAAACTTTGTTTTGCAAGAGAACTTACCAAATAAAGTGGTGAACCCAAACCAAAGGGTTTCACCCACACAGCTTAAACAACCATTTTCACCACCACCAATTTTGGTGTGATGAAGTTCACCCCCCATACCTGTTGATGAACAATCCTCCAAATCAAAGTCGGTCGATCGGTTGCGAATCTCCCGTTTACTCGTCCGAATACTCCTTACCAACTACAAACAACACAATCAATCAAACATTAACATCAAACAACACAAAAATCTCCTATTTCCAATCAATAAGGGTTCGGCCACTATGCAGAAAATTTAGCTAGAGATGTCCCAAAATTCTAATCTCTTGGATGGATGATCCTTAGGTATGCCTAACACTAAAACAAGTCTTATTACTCAAAAACTTGAATCAAAGACTCAACCTTTTTCAATCATACAAGGTTCGGCCATATTATACCCATATGGGTTAGAGAAAGCTTTTGGTTACATGCTCTTGGATAGTGAAAGAGAATGATCAAACTAGATCATAGAAATTGATTTGGTATTAAAAGGATTTTTCTACATTTTTCTATGAATTTTCAAAGTTCATGAATCAAAGTTGGATCTTCATGAATCAAGAGATTCAAGAGATGAAATAGAGAGATTAAGAGGTGAGAAATGGAGTCATTACCTCCTTGATGATGAAGCTTAGAGAGAAACCAACAAGAATCACTCAAACTCTTGAAGATCTATGAAGAAAAAGTGAAGAAAAGTTGAAGAAGAATGAAGAAATGAAGAGAAAAGAGTGAGATGGGAAAGAAAGAGAAATTGGCCGAGAGGCCAAGTGTGAGTGAAGGTAAGATATTTATTTTTGTTTAAATGGCAAACTTCTAATTAACTAAAGGACAATTTGGTCATTTCCTTAAAAGACCAAGGGCATTTTGATCATTTCACTTCTAGATATTTCCAGAAAGTCATTATGAGAAGGGCCACTAAAATCAACTGATGTGACTTGATGTGACATCAAGTTTATCTGTTAGCGGATCCCGTTAAATCCCTTCACAGCTCCAAACGTCTCCCGGTTCGCGTATATGCCCGAATATAATATATTATTTTCTGTTTTGAACGTCAGGACGGATTTTAGCAAATATGTAGAGAATTAAATTCTAAGAACTACTGTCTCGTTCACGTGTCAAAATTAGGTCTTGATAGTAGTAAAACACTACTATCTGTGAAAAACGTAGACCGGGCTCCGTTTGAGTTTTCGCCCAAAACTTAACCATAGCTTCCTACGATAGCGTAGAGCATGACTATGGTCTCAGAATATTTTATTTCGCTCTCTAGACCCTCCAATAAAATTCAAACGTTTAAATACTGAATAATTATAAAACTTGAAAATAGGGGCGTTACATTACTACCCCTCTTAAAAGAATTTCGTCCTCGAAATTTAACGTACCTCTTAAAATAAACTCGAATATTGTTGTTGCATGTCTTCTTCTCTTTCCCAGGTAGCATCACCTGAAGTCTCGTTCCAGATAACTTTGACCAAAGCTATCTCCTTCCCTCGCAGTTGCTTTATTCTTCTGTCCTCAATCTTAACCGGTAGTGTTTCATAGGTCAGTTATCCTTTAGCTGTACTGAATCAGACTTTATGACATGACTGGGATCAGAAATATATTTTCGCAATTGCGAAACATGAAAAACATTATGAAGGTTGGATAGAAAAGGCGGTAAAGTTATTTGGTAAGCTACTGGACCTATCCGACGAAGAATTTGATAAGGTCCGATGAATTTTGGAGTGAGTTTTCTGGACTTAAGGACCCTGCCCACCCCAGTTGTTGGAGTGACTCTCAAAAACACATGATCACCTTCCTCAAACTCAAGTGGCCTACGTCTTTTATCCGCATAGCTCTTCTGTTAGCTCTGAGTTGTCCTCATCTTTTCTTGAATCAGTTTCACCTTCTCAGTCGTTTGTTGCACTAGTTCAGGTCCTAATGAAGCACTTTCTCCATCTTGATACCAACATAAAGGTGTTCTGCAACATCGTCCGTATAAAGATTCATAGGGTGCCATCCCGATGCTCAAATGATAACTGTTGTTGTAGGTGAATTCTATCAACGGTAGGAAACTCCCCCAACTTTCGGCATGTTCCAACACACACGCCTTTAACAGGTCCTCTAAAGATTGAATCGTCCTTTCTGATTATCCATCAGTCTGAGGATGATAAGCCGAACTCAGTAGTAACTTCGTTCCTAACGCTTCATGTAAACTCTACCAAAACCACGAAGTATAATGTGGGTCTCTATCTGATATGATACTTGAAGGTACTCCATGCAGTCGCACAATCTCACTAACCTTAATCTGAGTAAGCTTCTCCATGGAATACTTGAGATTGATAGGTAGAAAATGAGCTGATTTCGTAAGCCTATCAATTATTACCCAAATGGAATCGTATCCCGTAGGTGTCCTTGGCAAACACATCACAAAATCCATTGCTATGCCGTCCCATTTCCACTCTGGGATATCCAACGGAAGCAACATTCCCGCTGGCCTTTGATGTACAACCTTTGCTTTTTGACACACCAAGCAAGACGCCACATAATCAACCATGTCTCTTTTCATGCCTTGCCACCAAAACAACCGCTTCAGGTCTTGGTACATCTTGGTTGATCCTGGATGCATACTCAACTTACTCCTATGAGCTTCGCCCAGAATTAACCTCCTTATCTCTGGGTTATTTGGCAACAAACCCGTTCTCCCCGTCTCAGGATTCCATATGCTCCTTGCTTGTATTCAGATGTTATCCCTTTCTTCAGATTCCTTCGTTCTTTCTCCAGACACTAGTCGTATACTTGTTTCTCCCGAATCTGATCCATCAGATCGCAAGATACTATAACCATACCCACACAAAGTTTTCCTGGCAAACTGACCACAGACAGATGCATATCTCTGAACTGTTCCAACAGCTCGTGTTCCTTAACCATCATGGCAGACACATGTAACACCTTTCTACTCAGGGCATCTTCTACCACATTAGCTTTTCCCGGATGATACTGTAATTGGAAGTCATAGTCCTTCAGAAATTCCAGCCACCGTCTCTGCCTCATGTTGAGCTCTTTTTTATCGAACAAATACTTCAAGCTCTTATGATCGCTGAAGACATTGAACATCGAACCATACAAGTAGTGCCTCCAAATCTTCAACGCAAAGACCACCGCTGCTAACTCTAGATCATGAGAAGGGTAATTCTTCTAGTGCAGTTTCAACTATCTCGAGGCATACGCTACCACTTTCCGATTCTGCATCAGAACACAGCCTAACCCCTGGTATGAAGTGTCACAGTACACTTCAAAAGGTTTGCTTGGATCTGGCAATACCAACACTGGTGATGTAGTCAGCTTCTTCTTTAGCTCCTGAAAACTCTGCCCACAAGCTTTAGTCCATTCAAAAGCTTTATCCTTCCTCGTCAATTGGGTAAGGGGTCCTACGATCTTAGAAAATCCCTCGATGAACCTCCGATAGTACCCAGCCAAACCCACAAAACTATGTATCTCAGTCACTGTGGTTGGTCTTTCCCACTCAAGAACTGCTTCAACTTTTGACAGATCTACAACAATTCCTTCCTTTGAAATCACATGACCCAAAAACTGCACACCGTCAAGCCAAAACTCACACTTAGACAGCTTCGCGTACAACTGTTTCTCCTTCAGCATACATGAAAAATGTCTTCATTATGTTTGAAAAAGGAACATTACCTTGGTTCTAAGATAAAGGCAAGGTCTTATTAAAACTATGTTAATTTTCATGAAACCACTTCATTCCTCTTTTTAAAACACTTTAGTTAATTAGATGAACTATGGTAAAGTAAAAGACATTTTTCACTTTGGTGAAACACTTGAAGGTTGAAACTTTATTTGATCTTTGGATCAAAATCACTTATTGTTTTCCTTTAAAACATATGCCATTAAAATACTTCCCTTACTTCAAAACTTTGAATGATTAAGAACAACACATGTTCTTCCATATTTTTCTTGCTAAGGCCGCAAGCCTACTCCAATGAAAAGTAAAGATTTTGCTTCACCAACTAGACAAGTTATAGCTCAAAATGCTCACAAATTATGACAAACAACAATCACACATCATTGCCTCATAATCAAGCATAAAAATCCTTACTTGATCTAGAGATCAAAGTATGTTTTTCAACATACATGAAAAATGTTTTTCCTCCAATCAACATCATCGAAACAAATGATAAAGCATACTAAAGCATAAACCATTATTACTAACTTTGTTCTCCAAGAGAACTTACCAAATAAAGTGGTGAAACCAAACCAAAGGGTTTCACTCACACAACTTAAACAACCATTTTCACCACCACCAATTTTGGTGTGATTAAGTTCACCCCCATACCTGTTGATGAACAATCCTCCGGATCAAAGTCGGTTGATCGGTTGCGAATCTCCCGATTACTCGTTCGAATACTCGTTGCCAACTACAAACAACACAATCAATCAAACATTAACATCAAACAACAAAAAAATCTCCTATTCCCCATCAATAAGGGTTCGGCCACTATGCATACCATATTGTTGTTGTTACTATGCTGTATGCTGTCATATTACGAGTTGTGGCGGACTGCCGTAGAATAAGTTTGGCTGTGTGCCGTGTTGTTATCGGGTTGATAAGTGGATGGTGTCGTTGTTGTTGTACTGACTTCTTGAGGCTATGGCCGTGTTGCTTGAGCTGTGGCTCATGGACGCGTGGCATCGAGGCTGTGGCCGTGTGGATACAGTGGCATCGTGTTGTTTTTGATTGAGAGCTTAGGCATGAGATCCGGTATCAAGCCCGTTGAGGATGTTTGCTACATATCATCATCAGCTGCCAAGTGGCGAGGCCGTGTGACAGGTAGTATGGGCTGCCAGTGTCATACGAGGATAGCGGTACCTAAGTACGGGTACCAAAAGTAGATGGGGCGGTCAAGTGAGTGGCTTTGGGGATGTTGCCGGTCTCGAGAATAGTTTACAGTGATGGATGAGGTAGCTCCTATCCTGTCGTGACGTCCGATGCAGTCCGGTTTGCCCGACTAATCCCCGAGCTTTCCAGTTGTTCCAGGCTAACGTTTCGAGGCGACTGAGGTACCCCAGTTCCGGTATGGAAGGGGGATGCACTTTTATTGGTCACGGCGAGCAGTTCGGTTTCTTGGACAGGCTAACTCCGTTCCGACACAAAACCTATTTCGGTGTGGACTTGTTCGGGTATGGAACCGTTCCAGTTGGGAACCTGCATAAGTGCGTTTTGCGGCTGACATGCTGCATGGGATTAGTATCCCGGTCTAGAGGATTGATCTGAGTGTGAGACTCGTGGGATGGATGTCTGTTGTAGTTGTTGTCTCGAGAGATGTGTGCTAGAATGCAGTAAATGTTATAAATGTGATATCTGTTATATGCTACCTGTTATGTGTTTATTGCATTATTACTATTTTCCTACTTTATGACGCGCTGTATTTCTTGTCTCCCTTCCATTTTTCCTTGTTGTCTATTATGGGATCGCTTGAAGACGACGAGCCAGCGGAGATTCAGCATGGACCCGAGGCTTCACCTGTTCATCACGGGGGCACCGCAGATGCCGGTGCTGGGTGATATTAAGATTATCTACCATGGTGAGAGGGGATGACGGGTAGACCCCACTACCTTTTTGATGGTCTACACATGACCAGTCAGCCTGATGTTCCGGAGCGGTACACCTCCGTAAGTAGATATTATTGGTCCCTATCGCATCTACCAGTTCCTCCCCTTTCCGAGGATGTGGCGCCCTCCGAGGCAGAGGGAGCAGGACTACGCTTGGGCAGCACCCCAATCATCGGTCGTGACTAGCAGGAGAGGTTACGTCTACCGAGGTCAGCGCAGAAGGACCGAGCAGTACTTGAGGACTTACCGCAGGAATAGGATCGTAGTGTCCAGTTCTTCGTCAGAGTATGAACCGAATGTGCGTTACAGGCGTACTCATGGCGAGGGTCAGGGTAGCTCAGGGCATCCTCACCACTGATGGTGAGTGCCTGCCAGTGTATCCTAGGGAGTGAGCTGAGAGCTTTTGATGTATCTTTTGAAAGGGGACGGGGGTTGCTGGTGAGCTCCGAGTGTTTTCTTTTGCTCTTGATGTATTTTTGGTTTCTACCGGACCGTATGTATATGTATGTACAGTGCCCTACTGATGGGGCTAACTTATTCCTGTTATTATACAGTTATGCTTGTTTTGCGCTTTATACTCTGATCATCGTTTGCTATGCTTGCCGTTCTTGTTTGCGTCATTTTGTTTTCCGCAACGCCGCTTGTATACCACACTATCGCTTTATATACGGTTAGGCATAGTTAATAATACTAATAATAATAATAATAATAATAATAATAATAATAATAATAATAATAATAATAATAATAATAATAATAATAATAATAAGAGGTTGTAACTAATGGGAAGGCTTCATTTGTATGGGGTCATCTCATTTTCTGTGGTATCAGAGCAGTTCGATTCTAAATCAGATTGTGAAGGTTAAGTGTACTGGCTTTGAAGGTTGATAACCGAGTCGTATCAACTGTGTCAGGTTTTGGGTAGAGTGTCTGATGCGCGAGTTATCGAAATGTGATAACTATTTTCATTCATAAGGCATATGATATGTTTAACTGTTAAGTGCTATTATATGTCATATGAATCGGCACTGATGGCTCCTTTTTACAGGAAGCTAAATGGCACGTGGAAGATGAAGGCCGACAACTAGACATAATGATGATAACAATAATGGTGACCACTCAGGGATAGGGAGTGGTGGTGACACATCTGAAGCCATGCAGGCCATGAGGGACTTGGCTACCGCCATGATGCAGCAGACTCAACAGACTGCCCAGTATATGTAATGGCAGGAAGAGAGGGAAGTCAGGTAGGATCAGCTGCATGCTGTAAGGGAGAATGAGATGGTGAATACCGGTCTCAATGCCTTCATGAAGGCAAATCCTCCCCAATTCCACGGAGAGTATAACCCTAAGGCTGCGGAAATGTGGTTGCAGGAGATAGAAAAAGTTTTCATGGCCACACACTGCAGAGAAGACAGAAAGGTCACATATGCTGCCTTCATGTTAGTAGGAGCAGCAGAGGCTTGGTGGAGAACCAAGGCCAGACTGCTAGAGGCTGGAGGAAGGGTGTTGACATGGCAACTGTTCAGGGAGTATTTTCTAGAGAAATACTTTCCGAGGAGCATCCGGCAGGAAAAAGAAAAGGAGTTCCTAAGTCTGAAACAGGAACAGCTATCCGTGGATGAGTACGCGATGAGGTTTGAAGAGCTACTCGAATTCTCTCAGTTCTATTAGATCCATCCAGATGAAGAATAGGTCTGCAGGAGGTTCGAGGATGGGTTAAGGCCCGAGTTGAAGCGACCAATGCTGCCTCTGAGTATTGGATCTTTTCCCGAGTTGGTGGAGAAATGCACAGTGGTTGAGGGACATGACCGAGTAGGGACTGTCATCCAACAAAAGACATGTGGTGGACCTGTTTGGAGCAGTCAAAGTGGCAGAAGCAGCAAGTTCCAAAGGAGAGTAGGGCCATATGATCGCCCGGCTCGATTCAATGTCAACCATGGAGTGAGCAACTCCAGTCAGACATAGCAAGGGATCAAGACTTGTTTTCGATGCGGAGGACCGCATTTAGTCAAGAGCTGTCCGAGGACCCAACTCATCAGATGTTTAATTGCAATCAGATGGGTCACTATGAGTCAGACTGCAAGCCCAAAGTGAGCAGAAGGGCTCAATTTCAGCAGCAAAGTGATAGGACTCAGAGTGGTGGAGCGATATCAGTCGTGGCAAGTCAGCAGAGCAGACCACAGATGACCGGAAGGGTGTTTGCCGTGCGAGGTTCTGAAGTCTCCCAAAGTCCTGATTTGATCCAAGGTAAGTGCTTAGTTTCTGGTAAGCTTTTGTCGGTTCTGTTTGATTCGGAGGCTACGCATTCTTTCATATCGGTAGAGCGTATGGATCATTTAGGGTTGCCTGTTTCTACTTTGCCATATGACTTAACTGTTTCAACACCTACCGGTGATTCTTTAACAACCCTATTTGTATGCCGTAAATGTCCTATTACGGTAGAAAACCATCATTTTATTGTTGACCTTATCTATTTGCCTATGCAACAGATAGATGTAATCCTAGGCATGGATTGGCTTTCGGCCAACCACGTAATGTTAGACTGTTCAAATAAAACTCCCAGTTTTTTCGAGCAATCTGGATTGATGCCTGCCAACGAGAGTACTCCGATGGGTGAACAATCGGATGAGTATATGGTGTTGTTCTCTTTGGAAGTGAAGGAGACTCCTAGTGTTGAAGCTTCACCTATCGTGCGAGAGTTTTCGGATGTGTTTCCCGATGACGTTCCTGGATTACCACCAGAAAGAGAGGTGGAGTTTGCCATTGACCTGGTACCGGGAACTGGACCTATATCGATAGCACCGTGTCGGATGTCTCCAGTGGAGCTGATGGAGTTAAAGAAGCAGTTGGACGAGATGCTAGGCAAGGAATTTATCAGACCTAGTGCATCTCCGTGGGAAGCTCCGGTGTTGTTTGTGAAGAAGAAAGATGGGAGCTCAAGACTGTGCGTAGACTATCGTCAGCTGAACAAATTGACGATAGAGAACAAGTATCTGTTACCACGGATAGATGATTTGATGGATCAGCTGAAAGGGACAGCTATGTTTTCTAAGATCGACCTGCGATCTGGATACCATCAAATTCGGGTTAAGAAGGAGGATGTGCCAAAGACTGCTTTTCGGAGTCGGTATGGTCACTACGAGTATTTGGTTATGCCGTTTGGTATGACTAATGCTCCAGCCGTGTTCATGGATTATCTGAACAGGATCTGCTGATCGTTCCTCGACAAGTTTGTTGTTGTTTTTATCGATGGTATCCTTGTATACTCTTCGAGTAAAGAGGAACACCAAGAGCATCTGAGGGCGGTGTTGCAAGTGCTAAAGGACCGACAGTTGTATGCTAAACTATCGAAGCATGAGTTTTGGTTAGAGGAAGTTCAGTTT
>JBCIVQ010000195.1:0-22389 GCA_039655645.1 Ammopiptanthus mongolicus
CAGTTAGAGGTAAGGTCAGGGAAGAACTATTAACTTACAGCATTCTTTGCCGAAAACAATGCAGGTGCTTTGTACTTCTCAAACATAAGCTCTGCTGTCCTGCAAGAATCACAACAAACTGAACCATACATATTGAAGTTTTAAACTGAGCTCTATCAGTTCAAGATGACAGATTATAGCTACAATACCTTTCTCTCTGTTGTTGAGTGTTAGAAGAAGGTTCTGCAAGGAGCATTGGATGCTCTTTAGGATCAATCAATAGGCACTCCCTACCAAAAAGAAAGCATGTCCAATTAAGAATAAAGCAATCCCTCCCGATAAAAATGCTTAGAAAAAACATTCAAGAGAACAGTCATTAAAACCAGGAAAAAATAACATCATGCACACATCATGCAAACTGAACACCTTTCACTTTACCCATGTTTAGAAAAGAACCACCAACAGCAAACAACCCTTACTCAACATGTGGGTGATAGAACTGGACCAGATTGAATGAAAAAAAGTGTTTATTAATATGAATTCTGGACCGTAACAAAGAGATACAGAACCAGATAATTACAGAGCTCTCTTCCTCTCTGCTCCAGGTATTCAAAAGACCTGGCTCTCCCTCTCTTTTCTCTCTTTTCCCAAACAACCAATAATCTCTCTCCCCTGCTGTAATTCACTTACAACCACTAACCCCCGTATAGGTGTCAACTAACTAACTACTATCTAATAATAACAGTTACTAACTGTTATTTCTTACTACTCTTGCTATTTCTTATACTCAGTAACTCAGGTATCTAACAGTGGGTTAGCTACACCGAACAAACAGTAGTACAGTACTATTGAGCTCTATTGAAAACTAAGGGTCTTTTGCTTTATTTTTGTTTCATGTTTCCATTTTCTGTTTTTTTTTTTAATAATTGCAAAAATATCACATTGTTTTCATTATGTTTCCTGTTTTCAAAGATTTGTGCAGGAAACAAGTGTTGTTTTCACTGTTTCCTGTACAAATCTTTGAAAACAAGAAACTAAATTAAAACAATGTGACATTTTTACAATTATTAATGAAAACAGGAAAGTGGAAACAAAGCAAAAGGTCCCTAAATTTTCAATAAATCCATTTAAACAACAATCAAGCATTTTCCCACTAAATGGGTTCAGCTACATGAATCAAATGACGTCATAATGTTCTATCGTAAATCATGTCTATAAACAAACCAATTACATCTAAATCCGTGTTAATGTTTTGTCTATAGTTTTTCTTGGTCTCCATCTACCTCTAACTACTGGCCTACCCTCCATCTAATTTATTCTCCTTACTAGGCATCTATAGGTCTCCGTACATGCCCAAACCACTTAAGGCGAGATTCTACCATCTTTTCTACAATAGGTGCTACCTCAACTTTCTCTCTAATGTATTAATTCCTAATACTAACTTGTCTAGTATGTCCATTCATTCAACGCAGCATTATCATCTCTGCTACACTGAGTTTATTCTCTTGTCGGATTTTTACTGCCCAACATTAAAGTCTCATACAATATCACATATCTTATAGTTGTGTGGTAAAATTTACCCTTAAGTTTGAGTGGTACTTTTCTATCATATATAACACCCGAAACACTCCACCATTTAATCCACCCCCACCACTTGATCATATGGTTTACATTCTATTTACCTATTATTTTGTGTGGTGGACCAAGATACTTGAAACCATGTGACTTGTACTCTTTTTTGAAGGAAGGTCTTAATATCTTTTCCTAACGTTTTCTCTAGTCGTCCTCTACCCTTTTCGTTGTACTATCTCCAATTTGAACCAGTTTTATCAGTAAAGCCTTTTTTGGTCTCCTCAAATAACCAAACCACCAGAAGGGAGTTTCAATTATCTTCTCAGCATGTGCTATTGTCCCTCCAATATATATTTGTTTCTGATATTATCTATTCTTCCATGTCCACTCATCCAACTCAACATTTTCATTTATGCTACACCTTATCATTTGCTCTTGTTGGCACTTTATTACCCAATATTCACTACCATAGAGCATCGCTAGTCTACAACTGTTAAGTAGGATTTTCCTTTGATTTTGATAGCAAGTACTTATGCATTTGATCCACTCAACTTGAATCATAATTGTTCATCCCCCTCAATCTCCACATTAGTTTGTAGATAGATCCAAAATACCTAACTATGCCACTTGTGGTATGATGTGATCCACACTTCTCACCTCCAAACATTGGTACTCACATCTTGCTAATTGTGCCTGTGTAATGCTTTGTTGCCAATCTTTAGATAGTCAGTCCCAATCCCATACAGAACAGGACGGTTTAAGCCTTCCTGTAAATATTTGGAAAAGAATGATGTTTGGAAAAGAATCGTCATAACTACCAATATTAATTAGTCACAGTTGCTACCTGAATTTCTAATGTCTTTTTTAACATTAGATACAGGTGGCAGGTCATCAACTACTCTTTGGACCATTCCTTTTGAAAAGAATCAGCAGGAGCTGCTCAATAACCTTAACAAATGCCAACCACATGTGCCATAAAACAAAATAAATGTAGGAAAGTAATAGTCCTACAGTCACTCCTACTACACAGATCAAACAAATATTAGATAATCAATAAAGACCTGAAGGCATGATCCCATATGCTGTCAACAATATCCCAGTCAGCTACAATCCCATCCTTAAACGGAGACAGCACCTGACAGCAGGACAAAATGGATACATATAATTACACCTATCATTAAAAATATCTGTAAAGTATTAATCCAAGCCTACTCTAGAAGATCATTACAAAAGAGTTACCTCCATATGGTCTCTGCGGTACCCCAATGACTGAGATCCTACATACAATTTCCTCTTCGAATCCACAGCAGACGCAGAGTTGTTTTCAGCATTATCTGATTCATCAATATCCATTTGATCAATTGCTCCAACAACCTAAGTTCACATATGTCAAGCAAACTTCCAACCATTAGATTACAATAATAATTATCATTTCAATTAGGGCCAGTTTGTTTTTTATATTTTTGTGAAAATTCACTTTTTAAAAAAAAAGAAATCACTTTTAAGGATTTTCTATCTGTATGTTTCAGCTTTTGAAAATAATCAGAATCTAAAAAAAGTCTAAAATTTGATTATAAGGAGAATCTATTTCGAGTAGTTTCTCATACAAAGCCGATGCGATATATGAGAGAGAGTGTTTAAGCAAGTGATATTTATGATTGAAAAAACAAAATACAAATTAGCTTCTGCTTAACTTACAAATCTTTAAAAAATTATCATTAGATTATTTTATATAAAAATCAATCCTTTTAATCTTAAACAATGGGGCCCTTAGTGAACTATCCAAAGATTTTCCAGATGTTATACTAACAAGCTATAAACTATACATTCACCAAATAAACACTATCAAGCAGTACTAGTTTATCACCACAGATATGACAGTGCCGACTTAATTATTAACAGAGAGCATAACAACAGTTTTGTCTATTAAAAATAACAAAACAAAACAGAGAGCAATAAATGTAGGGGAAAATTACCCATCATTATAATGCAATAAATGGGGAAAATATCATTAAAACAGGAAATACAGCAAAAACCCAAAATTTTAGGGTGGGAGCAGCAAATATACTTACAGAGGGAAACACAGCCTTGGGAGCATCTTCACCGGCATAACCAGCTTTGCATGTGTGTGAACCCAAGTCAATTACTATTGCTGATACTTCATCTGTGGATTCAACCAAAAAAAAAACTTTAGAAGAGAGAAGAAGAAGAAAGACACTTAGGATTTAGAAAAAATAATAACTTCTTTTGATACTAACCACCGCCATACATGGCTGTAGCGATTCTACGAGCTCGGATAGAGAATTGGGGTTTAGAATTTGTGAATTTTCTGTCTAGGGCTTTAAGAACAAAGAGAGTAGGAAGCCACGACGACAAGGAGCGCCGCCGCAGAAGCTTCCGGCGGAATTGTTGGAGGAGGGACGGCGGAGATGGGGACAACGTTGGATGTGCGCGGCTTCGACCAAGAAAAGTAGTGTGCGTTGCGGGCTACAATTTTCTTAGATAAACCCAGTCTTTGTTTCACGTTATCAGAACACGTTCCTAGGAATATTCCCATATTTTCATGGATAAAATATTTATAGAAAATGGAACGAAGTGTCCCAAAAATATTGTTTAATATATCGAAAAAAGTAAATATTATTTAAAAAATCTGAAAAATGTATTTTTAGTGAGTAGTTATTATATTTGAATTTCTTAATCAGAGCTTTTAAGATATTGATTAACATAATTCAATATTTATTTATTCCGAATATAAGGATTAAATAAGCGTTCACTTTATCATGATTTTATTTCTGAGGAAGAGGGTGAGAAAAAAAATTATCATAAAGGTGAAAATAAAATTTGTGTAATTATTTCTATATCCCCTATTCATCAAAAAAAAAAAATTCAATACGGCACTTACAAATAAATAATAATGCTATAAATATTAGTCAAACAATTTTTCAAAAACATCTGAAATAGGATTCTCATCATTATTTTTCTCAGAAAGTTATTTGTTTGAATAATTTTCGAAACCATGAAACAAACACCCCAAAAGGAAAAATGGACATCAGGTGAATGGAGGAGGTGTTTGAAAGAGCTTATAACGATTTTATTTGAATTCAAGAAAATAGTTTATAATTTTTTATACACTTCTTTTAGTTTATTTAATAAATTAATAAATTTGTCGAAATTTTTTATAAAAATAAACTTTTTTTATTCTTCAAAATAATTTATTTAATAAAACTTAATTAAATTGTTTTATTAAATGCACGCACTCTAAGTAAAGTGATGTGGTTAAAGAAAGGTTTTCCAAAATTAGGGGTGTATATTCAAACCGTTTCAAAAAATCGAAAATCGAACATAATCGATGTTTATTGGATTTCTTTTGTTTTGTTTTGTGAAAATCGATCGGATCGGATTTTGGATTCTTTTTTTTAAATCAAACCAAACCAAACCGCACATATAAAAATTAATATATGTTTATTCTATTTTTTACATTATTGATTATTTATTTGTTGTTTTTTTTCCTAATAATACTTACTAGTTTGATTTGATGTAATTTTTTACTATTTTTAATGTTTCAAAAATAAAAAAAATGTTTTGGAACTAGATGATGATGATATTTATTTATTTTAGACATACTTTATGAAATGTTGTTACATAAATGTATCAACAAATATATACATGTTTGAGATTTTGTTCAATTTAACCTGTAATCTTGATTCTTTGATATAATATAAATATAATAATAATATGTCAGTAAAAACTGAATCAACCGATCCAATCCAAACCGTATTTAACCGAATCGAATTTTTTTAAGAAAACAATCTAAATTACACCACATGTTATTTTAATTTTTGGATCGGGTGACTTTTTGTCTCAAAACCGATCCAAACCGATTCGTCAACCCCTCCCCAAAACTATCTTAACAAAATGATGTGGCAATTGAATGGCAAACCAAATATACATCAATCAATTGTCAATCAAATAATTTTAGTTTATATAATAAATATGGCTTGAGTTTTCTCACTTTTAGAGCACATTCATTTAGACTTAAAAAATAAGTGATTTTGCATAAATATTTTTGGCAAAAGGGATTATAAATCAGAAGCTATTTTGTGTTGCTTAAAATTATATAAAATATTTTTTGCATTGAAAAGTTATTTTAATGTGTATGATGTAATACTAGAAAATGATTTTTCTTCTTATAAATTACAATAAAGAATATAAAAAACACTTCAGGACCATTTCGGAACAAAAATAAAAGAGGGATCAAATTGAAACCTAAAATAAAGATAAGGGACTAAAAATATAGTTTTACCTAAAAATTATGTCGAAGAAAATATTGAAAATAATGTGTTAGGGTGTGTTTGATTCGCTAAATAGATAGGACAAGACAGAATATTATTGGACAAGTAACTGGCTCACAGGACAACTTTTTGTACTATACGTTGTTTGGTGGTCAATGAACAACACAAGCAATTTTGTGTTGTAACTTGTTTGATAAACTTATGTGCTGGACAGAATAACGTAAACTTTACGATAATACCCTTTATACTATGCAATGTTTGGTTTCCATTAAGAAAGAACACAGAACAAGATTTTGAAACTTTTGAAATTATTTTATTATTTAACATAAAATTTATTATCATAATATAGAATATAAATATTTCAAAAATAATTAAATAAATGCATAAATAAATATACATTGTTATTAAAAATATGAAATCTTATTAAATTTATTTTTGGTAATATATAAATTCAAGCTTTTTTAATTATTAAAATATTGAAAAGCAAGCTTTCTTAATTCAACCTTTGTAATATGTTGTGTATAACAAACCAAAAGGCCCGGTGGTTTTGTCTCGCAAACGATAATGGCAGGAGAGAGAGAAAGAGAGTGAGGAGTTTGGAGAGGGACCTTCCGAAGAAGGCGCATAGGGAAGAAGAAATAAGAGGAGTGGGAAAATGAAAAGTCTAAAAGGATGGAGATAGTTTTGTCTTTTTATTTTTTCTAGATACAGGACAAAAAGTTGTACTGAGATTTAGTGGGTTACAATTTTTTGGGTATTTGTCAATTGTCCAGTCACTTATCCCTTCTTTTGTACTATCCCATGGTCATCTTTTAAACCAAACACTGGACAAATATTTTTGTGTTGTCTAGTCCCTAATTTTTTAGCGAATCAAACATAGCCTTAGCCTATTAAAGATAGAATTATGTATACCAATGTGTGTTGGTCCAAGTGGAAGGGGTTTTGGTCTCTAAAGCATGTGATACTGGGTTCGGTTCATGGATTTATGTGTATGGGAGAAAGACTATTGGGGGGTCTCCGCTTAGTCGTTTGACAATACCCTTGGAGATTAGTCTCATATCTATCAGATGAAAAGATACTCTAAAAAAAGAGTAAATTACACCCACCCGCTTGAGGTTTTGCTAAAAGACACTCAACTCCAAAACTACATAAAAAATAAATTCGACTCCATTAACTTCATTGACTGTTAACTAAGTTAAAATATGCCAAGAGAATATTCCTTTTAACCAGATAGAATGGTTAAAAAAATTGTAATTAAAAATTAAATCTTTATAACTTAATAAGGTCGCGTAGCCTTCCCATTGTAGATGAACAGGGAAGGGTGAGGTGTCTTCCTTTGGTTGAGTTTGACTATTTTAAAATAATATTTTGTTACTTTTCAAAAGTTTTATTTTTTTGTTGAAATTTTTTATGGGTTTGAAATTCGTTTTATCATGTGCAGGCTGTACCAGTTTCATTTTCTCTCTACCGACCAGGTCACTGACTCATTGGTCACACGCAACCTGGGATGAGGACCACCATTCTTTCACACGCAACCTCAACCAATTCCATTCTTTTCCCTTTCTTCTCTCTCGACCAAGGACGACGAACACCAAGCGCCAAGGAGAACCAACGACGAGCAGCAAGGACGACGAACTTGAATGACGACGGCGATGGGCTTCTGAACGGCAACAAGGAGCCAAGGACTTATGTCTCCTAGGTTCCTCTAACCACCACCGCCACAGTGACAGGTACTTCGAGGAAGGGCAGTAGCCGCCTCTGCGACCGCTTATTCAGATGGGAGAGATTACGGTGGAGCAGATCAAAGCCTACGACGGCTCTGATTCTGAGATGCCCTTGCGCATGGCCATCAACAATCAAATCTATGATGTCTCGCAAAGTTGGTTTTTTACCCAACCTTTGTGGTGTGTTCTTTCTAGGTTCTGTGTTTCCTTTTGATGCCTGTACTCGGGTGCTTGAACTGGAAGTCGTCTTTTTATACCATATACTAAAAGGGGATGCTTGAACTGGACTAGATTAGTGCATATCGATGATGCATTTTTCATATTTGTGGAAATTTATTATATTTATGTGAATCCTAATTTTGCAAAGTTGCATATTTCAGAAAAGCTTAATAGGGAGGGCTTGACAGCTAATGTTGATGGCGGTATATTAATTATTACTTGGACAATAATCTATAAGCAAATAAGCAGATAGCCATGCATTTGATGATTGTTCAATGTTTCCATCCAAAATGCTGGGGAAAGGGGTTCCTATTCATATCATATTTACCTTCTAATGCTAATTGCAACTTGACATTCATTACAATTGATTTTAGTACCTTATGGCAGAATGGAATAAAACTTTAGTTGGGAAAGCATGACCTTTTCTGTTTCTTGTGCATTCTCATAAATTGTTGATGTGTATATAGCATCACTTTACTTATCATGAATACTGCAGGAGGAGATAGAAAGTTCCTATAATGCGAAATTGCAGTAGTCAAAGAATCGCCTTAGTTGGTAGTGTCACTTCCTGGATCGGACATGTACTCTTGGAAGTCCATTCAAACTGGGTCTCCTAAGGTAAAATAATTTAAACCATTTTGTAGCTATTTAAATTATTCTGCAATTTAAATTATTTGAACGCTAAATAATTTGTCATGTCTCTTTGCAGCTATTTTTCTGCTGCATTGAGGCATGTTGTTTACATTACCTGCATTAAGCTAAATTCGTGACATCAAGGACAACCTATCAGCAAGCCACATTTTGTGGTTTTTGTTCAAATGCAAAATGAGCTAATAAAATAGCCATAATTTGCCATGTGTTTTTTTGTTAGTTATTTGGAATCACATTGCTTCTATTAGAATTTGTGGTTTTTGTTTTTTTAGTATATTTTGTTCATATAGTTCATAGCATGAAAGAAACCTAGGCAGAGTCCCGCTTCATTTAGTTCAGTGCACCTTCACCTTATTGTTCTGATTAAACTGATATCAAATGAATGTTTGCTATGCCAATGTGTGATTTGCCCTGCAGTCTACAACTTGGGTATGTTCAACATTTAAGTACACATTAAAGCCAAATAAAAATAGCAAATATACTTTCGGAATAAGAGCTACCACTTCCTTACCTTTTAGTATAAATAACCTTATTTAAGTAAGTGCTACCCCTCCCTTATATTTATACTTCATTGCATCTTTCTTTTGTCAATGCATCGCTCTTTTCATTTGCCAGTTTCTTCACCTCATTGTTCCTATTATTTATGCACTCAAGGTGTTTGAGAAATGGCCAAAACATGTTTTTTTTTTCCCTGTATTAGTTTTTTTACGAGTTTCTTCTCATTTTATTTCTATTCTTAGTGTTAGGGAGTTCAATTTTTCTAAGTCAATAAAAGATAACTCTACAAATGTCATTTTTTCTGACATTTCTTCAGATGAGGTGAATTGGTCTTCAATTTTTTTATTCACTCCTCCAACATGAATGGATTCAGGGTAATAATCGCTTCATAAAGCTTTTCTCCATCATTCTCAACCTTCCCCCTCCACCCTTCAATTTCAATTTCTGTATAT
Source organism: Ammopiptanthus mongolicus (assembly GCA_039655645.1). Taxonomy (NCBI): domain Eukaryota; kingdom Viridiplantae; phylum Streptophyta; class Magnoliopsida; order Fabales; family Fabaceae; genus Ammopiptanthus; species Ammopiptanthus mongolicus. Next base: position 9,388 of record JBCIVQ010000195.1, read on the forward strand.
TTGTTCAAAGTAATACCGGCTTCAAATAATGTTGTCTATAAGCTATTATTTATCTAAAGCATCCTTTCTTTGAGTTCCTTTCATCCTCATTGATATTTGTTTGAGTTATGTTGTTTTTAATAAGCAAAAGATCTTTTACTTTAATAGGTGACACACAACTCTTCCTATCTTTGTTTAAGTCACATTGTTTGATTATTTGCTAACATTTTAATTTAGTGTTTGTTGTCCCTTATGAAAAAAGTTGAGTGTTCTAATATCGCCAAATCTTTTTAGGATAATTCATTGCAAGCTGTGTAGTCTGTTAAGAAAACTGAGGTTAATTAGGTATGATATTAATGGGATAATGAATTAATTACTTTGTATTATTGATATTAATGGTTTTCCATTTTGATGGTGGAACTCTTCAATCCTCATAAGGGTTTTATCCTCTTTGTACAATGTATCTCTCTCTTTTTTATCAAGTTTGGGAGCTTCCCACTACAAAATCCTGCTTCAACCAAGAACTGCAATGTTGATTGACCTCTTTGGGGATCAGGTTTTGCATTATTTCTTCTCCAATCCCATTAATTTCTGTGGTGCTATGTTTCTATGCTATTGGAAGCATTCTTGATGAGATTAGTTTAAATATATAGTTTCAATGTTAAATATATATGATTTAAATATTTAAATATATATTTCCAAGCTATTGTCTCCTTTCCAAGCCATGTCTTTCACAAGTTTGGTCACTAACTTTCAATGTTAAATTGTTAAATATATTCTACTTATTGATTTTCTCATATAGGTAAAGATGCATTAGCAAGCAGAGACTAATTTGATCATTTACTCTTTATCTTGCTATATATAAAAAATGCTTACTTGAATAAATAAAATAACAAGCATCATCTGATCCTAAGTATGCATAAAACTCTTAAATTTCAGGATCCGCTTCTATGAGGCAGATGTATGAATGTTTCATTCTTTTTAACTTTTGAAATAGACAAAGTTATGAATGTCCACTCCGCAACTAATGATACATAAACATTGGTATCCTTTGATCATCTTGAGGATTATAAGTCGGTCCAATTGATGAATACTTAGGAGCATTGCGTACTGCCATTCGTTGCATTAAGTATCCCCACCGGGCCAAAGATACTTTGCCAAGGTAACTAGAGTTATGAAATTATGTTAGTAACTATTCTTCATTTTATATTGTTTTTTCAATAGCTTCTATTAAACGTGTATACCTTGACTTGATTTAGGTGTTACACCTTGCTATGAATGATTTGGTAAATGAAGAGCATTCTCTAAGTCGTGTTATCATCACTCGTGCAAAGAAGGATTTAAGTGAAATCAAGGATCTCTATTTCAAGAGAAACAATGTCACCCTTGATAATTATTTGGCTAAGGACACATTAGGAGATTACAAGACTTTTCTTCTAGCATTGTTAGGAAACAATTCAGTTAAACTTATTCTAATCTGAATTTAGCAGGACTTCTTAACTAGGATCAGTTTAGCATATCTTCAAAATTGAGAATGAAAAATATAAAGACTTTTAAAAATGTTATATAAACCAATAAACTACTTGACTTTTGCCACCACAATAAGGTGGCTTATCTACATATAGCAGGATTGATTCATGTATTTGCAGACATCTTTTTTGCAGAATTATCTTATATTCTATATTGCTGTTAACATGTGAAGGAACCTGTTTGAAACACAAGAAAGGGGTTGAATTGTGTTTCTTAAGTTTTTAAAACTTTTCGCAAGCAGATATATATGTTTTCGCAAGGTTGGACGATAAAACGTTTAAAGGACGCTAGAAGCGTTTCCGAACACTGATTGGACGCTCACTTAGTCCGATGAAGATAAAGAGACAAGCGTAAGGAAAACAATTCAATCCCAAGACATTAGTAAGAAAATAAACTAAAGCGAAGATAAGGGAAAGAAAGAAACACAGAGATATTATCCTGGTTCACTCTTCACCAAAGAGCTACGTCCAGTCCCCTCTATTTGAGAGCTTTATCCACTATAACAAAAACCGTTTGTTACAAGTATTCAACGCCTCTTCAGGCAAGTATTCTACACCTCTCCAGGCAACACAAAGTATTCTTTTACAGACAAGCCTCTTCAAAAAGGTTTTGTTCTACTGACTCACTAAGTGTGAGGGTATGAAACTAAGCTCAGAACTCTAAACAATACTCTTCGCAGAGAGTGATATGAAAGTTTCAGAATAGAGTAAGCCTGTAAGCTTTGGTTTTTCTCTTGATTGCTTGTGTTTTCTCGTATGCTTGTATTTGTCTCAAGATCGGTAGCCTTGCATCTTCAAAGGGTGGAGGTATTTATAGCCTTTGGCTTTGAGCAATCTTCAGTCTTTAATGGATGGAAAAAAATCCGTTCTAATCATACATTAAATGCATTGCTCCGTTGAGTCTGATAACCTCTTTGAAGATTCTGATCAGCAAAGCAAACTATCAGGTTTGATAGCTAGAAATGGGACCGACACACTACAAGAAAACAGCTAATTACCGACGGCCTACCAAAAACCGTCGATACCATCACATTTGCGACGGATTTCCGATGGCCTATTATCCGTCGGAAAGAGGCTTGTCGATAATTATTACCGACTGTCTGGCAGTTGGTAACTTTACCAACTGTCTGGCCGTCGGTAACTTTACCGACGGGTGTTCATGGTCATTACCGACGGCCTGACAGTCGGTATATATAATTCTTTTTTAATTTAAATTTTAATTGATTAATAATTATTATTTAATTATATTTTATATTCATTAAATATTTTTCTTTCTTATTAATTATTTAATAAATATTAATTAAATAAATACTGCAAAATAAAATTAAAAATAACATTAAAACATTTAAAATTATATCCAAATAATAAATATTTTTACAATACATAGAAATATAAATAAAAAAACTAATATGAAAATCTAATAATCCCTATCATAATGATGAGGAGGAGACCGGATAAGATCATCGAAAGAGTCCTCATCATCGTTGGCCCTGTGCGGCTGGTCGGCTGATCTGGATGGGGGGCTGCTGCCGAGGGGGCTGTTGGTGCATTTGTTGTATGCTCAGTAGCATTTGCTCCATCCGACGCTCACGTTCCTCGGCAAGCCGATCACGCTCCTCGGCACACCGATCACGCTTCTCGGCACGACGCTCGGACTCAGCCAGTCTCCACCTTAGCTCAGCAATCTCCCGATCAATGTGTCTACTGGCTCCGGTGGATGCTGTGGTGCTATCCAAGCTCGAAGATCCTTTTCGATAGTTACCGGAAAGGTCTCCTGCACCGTAAAGACGACCTTTCTTCTTGCCGCCAACAACCTCAGCCCAAACACGCAGTGCAAGCCGCTGCTGCTCATCGGGCTCAAGTAGGGTGGAGGAAGATGCTGTTGCCTGAGATATCCTCTCCTCGAACTCCTCCTGTTATGCATAATCAAACAAATTAATGAAGACTATATATAATAAAACCATACATTTCAAAACTATTAATAAATGAGGCATTACCTGAGTGCGCCTAGAGCGCTCATCTACATGCTCGCCAGTACCCTTCCTAGTATGGGTGTGGCGATGGAGCTCGTTAATCGGCACTGATCCCCTTCTGTCCCTAACCTGTACGTACACAAACATAAATTATAAGTAAACAATAATTAAAAAACAATACGAATAACATATGTATTAAATATGAATAAATGTACCAGAAAAGTACTCCGCCTGGCTAACGGAACCTCTTGTGTGAAGGCTCCCACCCTTCTCTGATGCCTTATTTTTCTTTGCTTGGGCTGATTTTTTCTGGAAATCAGAAGTAACTCAGTGGCGGTATAGGGCATCTCATACTACATCTCCCATCCATGAGGGTCGCTCGCCCCTCAAGCGAGCTTCCCTTAACATATCAGATAGGCGACAGGAGGCCTTCATATGAAAGTTCCTCTCGACCAATACTTCATGCTCGGCTCTCCAAGCAACTTTTGTCTGCATTAGAAATACATAAATATTAATTTATTATATTAATAATTTATATGAAATAATAAGTCAAAACATATTAAGTAAATTGAAAATTACAACTTAATCTATAAGCGTCAAAGAAACTCCGCCTCTCATTGTCATCGAGCTGTCCCCAAGTGAATCAAGGATAATGGAACATCGACTTAATAACAACTATGATGTTCTTCGAAGCTACCTTCGAAGGAAGTAACCTTAACAATAAAAGCATATGAATCAATATCAAGTAAAAACATATAATTAAAATTGAATAAATTTATTTTATTAATTTTTACCCTTTACCAGATGGCCTGATGATAGGTCGACCATCGGCCATGACCTCAACCTCCTCCTCCTCCTCCACATCCGCCTCTGAAGGTGAGGGTGTATACCCTGGACTATACTACTGCTCCTGCTCTGTAGCCTGATGACCAGGTGACGATGCACCCACACCAGTGGAACTAGAAGTGCCCTGATGTGTGTGTGTCACAAACCCCGTGGTGGGAATCATATCGATCCTGGATGCTGTGAATGGCGTAGGTAAAACCGATGGAGTAGGTGTAGCCTGTGGAGGCGGTGCTGCCCGCGGTGTATGTGGTCGCTGTGTAGGTGCAGGCGGGCGTGATGAGAGTGCGGACATAGCAGGGACAGATGTCAAAGGGATAGACATGAAACCGTCTGCAACGTCACGAGTAACAATACGAGGTGCCCTGGTCCGATGACGAGTCGAACCAGAAGCAGTGTCGACACCCTTACCCTTACCACCTGTGGGTGGTATGGGTGGCGGTGGATCACGTCCTCCAGATGCCATGTGTCTATAAAGCAATTTAATGTAAAGATGAAAGAATAATATAATAACATAATAAAATAATTACGAATAATCATCTAAGATAGAACAATAATTTTCTAAGTTTCATTCATAGTTTTGACAAGTTATATGATCTAATTATAAAGGTTACATGATTTTAAGTTTTATTCCGAATTTAACAAAAAGTCTTCATCATCTTCAGATCTAATTTCAATATTTTCTTCTCATGAATCAATGACTTCGTCTTCTTCATCCAAATGCTCCTAAACGGATGACAAGTTTTCAGTATCCACTTCTTCACCAGCAGCTTCCAAGTCCCGTAAACCAACAATACGCTCAACTTCAATGCCTTCATTTACACGAGACATTTCATCCACTTGATAAGGCACATCTTCCTGCTGATCATCAGCTTCAATGCGACCCCTTGGTTTCATCTTGATGACGACACACCAACCTCGTTTGTCCTTTCGGGTTGCTGGGTACGGGACATAATACACTTGTCTCACATTCTGTTCTAAGATAAACAGATCAAAGTTCAGATATCTGCTACCCATGCGAATGTCCACCGTATTATATTTGGGATTTAATTTTGTGCCTCTGATGGATGGATCAAACCAATTACAATAAAATAGAACTATTCTTTTAGTATAGTCTAAAGTAGTATACGTCAATTCATATACATGTTGGATTACTCCGTAGAAGTCATCTTCACCCCCTTCTATGATGCCCTTCACGTAAATCCCGCTGTTAATTATTTTTTTACCCTCCATCCAAGAATGGGTATGAAATTTGTACCCGTTCACGAAGAATGTGTGCCATTCTTTGACACATGAATACGGACCGTCGGATAAGTTCCTTAAGTGTCTGTTGAGAGGAGTTGGTGCCTCACGGGAAACCTATGTATGGACAAAAAAATTATGTAATCCTACGTACAGAATTTGAATATACTTACTTGTTGCCTAAATCACATTGGAAAATCTGCATGTATACGTGCAGACTGTTCTTACTCACTTTCATTTTCAGATAACAAGAATGCTCTATAGAAATTGGACAATTCATATTTTTAACGTAGTAATATTTATTATGTTATGTAATTGAAAGAAAAAGATATGCAATACATACTCAAGGCATGGCTTAACTTCGGTGCAATTAATCAACACATGGACATAAGATGACTTCCTCTCTGCATTTGTTAACCAATGGGTCAACTCCATCCCGGAATGACGACCTGGCTGACAAAAGACTGACAAGGCTAATAGATGTCTCACTTTTATTTTCCATTTCATTCCTACTATTTCTCGGTGACAACATGAAGTTGTTGAAATAATGAGAACAAAAATGAGTTGTCTCTCAATGTAAGTAAGACGCAAAAATTGATCCTTCAACCCTAGCCTTATTTTTCACCGTTCGTTTTGAATCACACATGAATCTATAAAATAACACATTCATAGTTATATATATTACATTTAATTTCAAATAGAAACAAATCTATTTAAAATTGTATGATAGTTATATATACCTTTCAAATGGATACATCCACCTATATTGAACAGGTCCACCAAGCCTTGCTTCATATGCGAGATGAACTGGGAGATGTTCCATGGAATCAAAGAAGCCGGGGGGAAATATTCTCTCCAACTTGCATAGAATGATTGGAACGTTCTACTCCATCCTTATCAATTCATCGTCCCTTAACGTTGCAGAACACAAATCCTTAAAGAGATAATATTGAACCTCAAACAGGAAGCTAAGGTTTTCCTTCAGTATTAATAACTCGTCTAGAAAATAAAACTTTAACCTCTATGAGATAATTTTACTTGAAAGTCAAGTTCATAGGGTAAAGTGTATAGGGACGGATTAAAGTTGCAAAGAAACCAACAAGTAACTATTCTAAGTCTTATGAGCCTTAACACCTATTTTAAGTGATAAGAAAAATTGTTACTGTATTCCTTGTTGCAGACTTATTTATTTTATTAACCTATTTTGTTATTTAATCATTGTTCTAATTTAATTTTAATTTCAAATATTTAACCTCTTTATTTAATTATTCAAATATTATTTATTATTTCTACCTTATTTAATTTTTTAATCGATGAAATTTTATTCGCTAATTAGTCTCGCCACATAGCACTATCCGCTACCAAACCATCTGCAATTTGCCATGACTTCACCATCATCGTCCCGACATTTTTTTCATGTCCAGGTTTCTAACTTAAGCTAATTATTTTTATAATTTATTATTTAATTATAACTCTTATGAGGCTTCACACAAATACAAGTGGTAAGAGATTTTGATATTCTATGCATTAGTATTTTAGTTTACTATTTATGCATTAGTTTTATGTGACTTAACACTTGTTATAAGTGTTAAGAATAATCAATTTATCTTAATTAATTTTATTTATATTACTGTATTATTTATTATATTTATTTATTTATTTTACTTTATTTATTTATTTGATTTTACTTGGTTTGGTCCTTGGGTCGATGTTTTTAACTTAAACTAAAAAAAAGTATTATATGGTGACATCTTTTATTTTTTAAATCTTATGTAATTAAACATGTAATTTATCCTAAAAAATTCACGAGTGAAATTAAGCCATACACTATCACTACAAATATGCAAATTAAAACATCATGAATATAATTTAAAATAAAATTAGGGAATTAAAACAAATAAAAAAACAACCTAAACCTCAATTCAACCTAAGCCCTACACAACAGAACATATAATTTCACCAGCAATACATAGTTTGACACTACAATTTCAACAACATAATACATGTTCAGCAACATAATACATGTTCAACAACAATACAATAATGAAAAGAAAAACAATACAATCCAATGGGGGATTTTGAAATGACTGACCAGACGTGGAGGGGAGAAGTCTAAAAGGGAGGTAGCAAACAATGGCAAGGTGATGCAGGCGAAGAGGTGGTCCGGCGAGCTGGTGCTGGCGGGGTGGTACTAGCGGTTGGTGGTGGTGGCCCGCGGCGAGGAAAGAAGATACAGAGAATAGGATAGGAGAGGAGATGGTGGCAGTGGCTGGTGGCTGTGACGGCGGAGGAGAGCAGATGCGGAATGGGAGGGGAGGGGAGGGGGTCGCGGGAGAAGGAGAGAAATGAGAGGGAAAAGACGCGGGCCAGGTGTAAGTGGACGGTTACCAATGGCTTAGGCCATCGGTAAGGTAAAAATACCCTTACCGATGGCAGGTAAAAAAATACCCTTACCGACGGCTTAGACCGTCGGTAACCGAACAGTCACATTTCAATGTACCGATGATTTAATCCATCGGTAATTGAGCGGGAATATTTGCGCCAAAAAATACCGACGGATTTACCGATGGCCTCGTCTGCCGTCGGTAAACAAATTTAGCTTTTTCCGACAGCCTAAGCCGTCGGAACTTCATCAATTACCGACGTCGGGACGGCCGTCGGTAACAAGCCGTCGGTATTACCAGGTTTTCTTGTAGTGACATATCCTCTTTGTACTCGAAAGTTGCCTTTTATCTTTCTCAAAGGAGAAGGTTAACTTCTTTTTGTGTCAGTGACAGTCTGGCTTCTGCTTTTGTTTGTACGAGTTTTATAAGGAATATATGTCCAAAGGATATAACCTTTTTACAAGGAATAATAATTTTAAAAGCTTTACAAATGAATTCGCGCTAAACATTTAAAGCGTTGTTGGACTATAGCGTTTACATAGCAACCAGAAGAGTCTTTGGACTCAAGACCTTATAGATACAACTTATTATTGTCTGGTCTGAGTTTGGATGAGTGAAAGTCTTTAGACTTAGACAGTCTTTGGACTTATATAAATTTTATCCTACACACTTAAGATAAAGCGTTAGTCCATAACAAATCTTTGTTCTTCCGAAATTATTCCTTTGTTAACATCAAAACATAAGAGATTACTAGACCATAACCACTTTGGTTCCAACAATCTCCCCCTTTTTGATGATGACAAAACATACTAATTTGATTGAACAAAGTGTCCTAAAGAGCTGAAAAGCTCTCCCTAAGACAAATATTCCAAGCATATAAAGCATGTAAGGCAGAGCAAGTAATCAAGCAAGCAATCATATATACTAAGACATGTTATGAAACAAAGCATACTATGAATATGATTTTTATATCTATTTCAATCAAACCCTTTTTCTCCCCCTTTTTGTCATCAGACAAAAGAAGGGAAACCACATCACAGTCAGTCTTAAAAAAAAAAAAGGTTTTAAGATGGAGGAGGAGGAGGAGAAGGTTTAGGAAGAAAATTTTGAAACATGGCAGAAATTTGTTGAAGCAGCACAGCATTGTTGGCTTCAATGGACCGTTGCACGAACTCTTGAAACTCCGGAGGAATCGCAGAGATAGAGCTTTCAGCTGTGGCCTTAGTTGCATCCACATTTCTCTGATCAGGAATCACACTGAGAGCCTAAGAGGGAGATGGATCAGCAGAATGGACCACTGAAAGAGGGATAGGTTGAGACTTAGAGGGTACTGAGTCTGTAACTTGTTCCATTTCCTCAGCATGAATTTCAGGAGAAGGGTCCTCATAGACGATCTCGGTGCCTCCAGTTTCTTTAGAAACAACCGGTGGTGGGGCAGGTGGAGCTGCTTCAGAGTTAGGAGCAATGACCAGTTTGGGTGGAGGTGGAAGCACATCAAGGATGATCTCAGCATCATCATATTTATTTTCTCTCCATCTGGGTTTAGGTGCTGGAAGCACATCTCTTGGATACAACGGTATACCAAAGATGTTGTCCATGATCAGGAAGTCCGCATCAGAGATTCGATATTGTCTTGGGAAGACACGAATATGTTGCTTTTCTTCGATAGAGAGACCAGACGAGGATGCTTCTTGAGAGCATCTCCAGATGAAGTTTTCCCAGTAGATCCGAGCGTCTGGATCAAATCTTTGGAAAGGATCCTTTTGCCAAACATGGGCCAGCTCTACTGAATCATCCCTTAGCCTTTTCCAGAAGAGAGGATCAAAGGCATGTTTGTAAGGCAGCGTCCAATTCTCAAGCCTTTTTCGTCCATCTTTATTCTTGTTTGGGTCCAGTATTGGAATCCTTGGACAAGCTCTAGGAGGAACAACGCCTACTCTAGTCTCAGAGCTTGTGGACCAAAGCTTCATTGGCAAGTTATGATGGATCTTGGCCTCTCTGGACATGTCACATTCCTTCCTGACAGCGTAGTAGGGAAGAAAGTCGCGAACATCATAATATTCCTTCCAAGCTATGGGATAGCTTAGAATGAATTTGAGGTCTTGATCAAGAAAGATGTTGGTCAGACCATACGTCCTTGATCTTCTTTCATCTATGGTTTTGCAACCTTTCTTCTCTTCATTCAGAATTACTATGTGCTTTTTGACATTGTAGTGGCACCACTGGAAGGCCTTGTCCTTAATAAGATTTGGATAGATTTTCTTTGGAGGAAACTTTTTCTTCTTAAGGCAGACAACCAGGGGTCCAAGAGCAGTGTACAGCTGAGTTGCCAGAGGATCAGTGAGAGTATAAAGAATGGGGTAGTAGCCATGTTCAGGGGGTGGACCAGAGGGATTTTGAGATAGAGGAGAAGGTGTTTTGTATTGGTATTCTGGTAGTGGTATAAGGCTTTTGGGATGATAAGAGGTAGAGGGAGGTGAGTGTTTGAGAAAGAGAGCAGGGAACCTTCTTTGAACGTCAGCCCAGTTAGAGCTTTCATTTCTGAAGGTAATTCTAGGAATGCGTCTGTATTTTCTTTTTCGGTAAGTCATGTTGGGGTAAGGTGCACCATATGGTTGAAAGGGGTGATCTCCCCATGGTGTGAACCAGTCTTGGGGTTCGGATGGTGAGGGAAGTGTTTGTGTGTGGGTTAAGGTGGAGGGTGAAAGAGGTAAGGATGGTTGAGAGTCCAGGGTTAGGTCTTCAACCTCAAGGGGTTGCTCAACAACATGAGTAATAACTGAACTAGACTGAGGTTCAGTATTACCTTTGGATTTGGATCTGGTCGTCCTTGTCCTTATTGCAATAGGTTTAGGTTGAGAAGCTTCAGAAGCAGTTTCCCTCCTTGGACCTTTTATCACCCTAGAGATAGGTTGATCGTCCTCATCTTCCTCATCAAAAGAAGCTAGAACCAGCTTCCTTTTTCTTGAGGGTTGGACGGTAGGCTTTGGACGAGCAGAGGAAGTCTTAGCTATAGGACGAGCTGGCTCAGTTGAGCATCCAGCTGAGACTTGTTGGATAGACGCTTCGTCGGAACCTTACGTCAGAGCACCCTTCAGCTTTCCTTCTTGTTTGGACTTCTTGAAACAGTCCAGTTGCATCATCACCAAGCTTTGTTTGCTGAACTCAGATTGATGCACACGATTTATTCCATGAATAACATAGTATTTGTTCCTTTGTTCTGGAGTTAGATGAATGAGATCCTCCTAAACCATAAATATCTCAAAGTTTCTTGAGAGAACAGTAGCATAGATGATGGAGGTGTGCTTTCCAGAGCCTTCAATGGCATACTTGAAGAAGGCGAACAGAAGGTGTGGAAGATTAATCTGCCTCTCCAGAATTAGATGAACTAGGCAGAACTGATGTGCCTTAGAAACATTATCCTTCGACCTAGCTTTGTGAAGGATAGCCTTGTTCAAGATCTGATGAAGAACCCTAGCCTTATCAGTCATTTTTGAGGCTATTAGCTTGTCCGACAAGTTCTTCAAGAGACATTCTTTAATGGTGTCAGGACCTCCGAATCCTTCTTCCCATTGGTCCTCACAAGTTATCCCCGATTGAGCACACCAAATGGTGTCGGAGATAGTAGCTTCAGACACGATAACCATGGTGTCAATCACTTTGTTATGTATTTCCCTTGCAGAAACCGTAGGGTTTGTCCAGAACTCCCTAACCACAATAGGGTAGATAACAGGGGAACCTTCAAAGAAACTCGACCATCCAGCGGCGTGAATGTTTGGGAAGACATCTATCCTATTATCAGCAAGAAATTGAAGGTTGAACTTGAATCTCTACCAGAACATCAGCAGTCTGAGCATTAAAGGTCTTTCCTCTACCCTTAGCAGCAACGGTGGAGGAAGAAGTTGCCATTGTTTTAGAGAAGAGATTTTTGAAAGGAAGGGGTTTTTTCGAAGAGAGGTTTTTCAGAGAGAGAGAGATTGTAAGGATGCAACCTTTAACAAGTTTTGGTTTTTATAAAACAGAAGAGAGAAAACCTTTCGTATTTTCAAAGAGAGAGTGTGTATGGTGAAACGACGTGCATTGAATGACTGACACACGTTCCAGACCTTGAAACTGTAAAAAGCATTTTTGAAATTTATTGAAAACTAAACTGACTCTATTAAGGGAATGAGAATTAATTTCACACTCGACAAAGATTTAGTTTAATTAATGCATTGGACGAGCAAGAGATGCATATTAGACGATCATGCAGTGGACTACGGCAAATATTGGACAGATGCATCAGACTCACATTTAATCAACAAAATGCATGTTCAGATATTTTCTTATGAATGTGAACCTATCTTCAGTTAGTGGTTTAGTGAAGATATTTGCCCATTGATGGTCAATATCAACAAATTGAATATCAATTACTCCTTTTTGCACATAGTCTCTAATGATATGATGCTTTATTTCTATATGCTTTGCTCTAGAATGCAATATGAGATTTTTAGACAAATTAATTGCAGCAGTGTTATCACACATAATTGGAATGTTACTTACAAACACGTTGTAGTCTTCCAACTGATGTTTAATCCAAAGAAGTTGTGAACAACAATTTGCAGCAGCAATATATTCAGCTTCAGCAGTTGATAGAGGAATTATGCTTTGCCTTTTGTTTGACCATGAGACTAAAGTAGCTCCAATGAAGTGACAGCCTTCACTGGTACTTTTTCTTTCTATTCTGTCTCCAGCGTAGTCAGCATCACAGAATCCAACTAATCTATATTCATCAAATTTCTTATACAATAGACCCAGATTAGTAGAACCTTTGAGATATCTAAAGATTCTCTTTACTGCTGAGAGATGAGACTTTCTTGGATCAGATTGAAAACGAGCACATAGACAAACACTAAACATGATATCTGGTCTAGACGCAGTCAGATATTAGAGAGAACCAATCATACCTCTATATACCTTTTGGTCTACCTTTTTATCATTGTCATCTTTGTTTAGTTCGAACGTTTGATGCATTGGGGTATTCATTGGTTTGCAATCGTCCAATTTGAAGCG
>JBCIVQ010000196.1:0-22373 GCA_039655645.1 Ammopiptanthus mongolicus
TACTTCTTTAGATTTAGGACGATTATCAAGAAGATAACAAAATTATTTTTAACTTATTCTTTTAGGATGTAACCAACTTTTTTTTTTTCCTTCTAGGGTAATTAATTAACACGATATTACCAAATATAAATACATATATTTATTAATTGATGGTGACTCAATTAGTTAGTCAATTATATTTAAGAGTTTAACTTCTACACACTGACAGTGTAAAATATTTTTAGACAGACATCCAATTAAAAATTCTCACGTCCGCAATTTTTTTCTGACTGTGATACTCCTTCTGGGACATCATATGGTTACTCGTTGCGGAAAATAAACTTTATTAATTTATGCTGGTTACTTTCGAAAAATAAGATTTTCTAAGTATTTAACTTATTTCGAAAATTCGTGACAAAACTTTTTTCTTCTAGCTTAGTTTACCATACATCAACGTAACTTAAACACGCAATGTATATAAATATCAAGTAGAGTATACATATTAAGATGTCATAATTTCAAACATAAGGCCTTATACATACCGCCATTCAAAAAGAGTCATGGCTTTCAGTAGCCAGAGAAACTAACGAGATTGTTATTCAAAATATAGGGACTTATCCTATAGCTGGTCCGCCTCAAAAGTGCTGTGACTCCTCGTACATCACCCTCCTCTGCATACTCAAGCGTCAGGCATGGATCCCCGAATGTTCCAGTGGCATCTTGGAACTCATCTAAAGATGTATAGGTGAGATACCAATATATGGATTCAAACACGATAACTACGTGCATTACACATCCATATCACATAATCATATATAATCATTATGCATAAGGTTCTACTAAATAAACAAGTAGTATATCATAAAGTTTCATACCCGACAGTCATCGCCATTTTAAAAGAAATGCATGATACTTCAATGTTCCTCATCTAATTCTTTACATAATCTCCGAGATCCCAACACCATTTATAAAAACTGAGCTGATCAGACTCGATTGCCAAAAGGCACACCATTGTTAAAAACATTGCACACTGTCCAACACAAGGCACAGGCGATCATCGTTTATGTTTTCATTGTCCATCAATGCACAATGGTTAAAACCGTCTTGAATATCCTGCCATCAAGATATCCAGATTAACACTGTTGGCACGTCTGCCAAATTTTTAATGCATGGAAAAATGTTTCAAGTCTTGCCACTTTTCTTTGTGTTCGTTCTTTCGTTGTCTTAGCTCAAAGGCTCCCTACTATTCATAACTTACACCGTTTTAAAACTTTTCATCGTTAACACAGGACGAAACATCCGAGTGCTCAATCATGGAGCCCTAGACCGATGCACCAGCCCAAGGTCCGTGGTAACAGGAAACATCATTCATCTTTTATCATGTTCCCTCATAACAAGAGGAGGACACACAGTCCATAACATCGTTGCACGGCTTCTCGTGCTATTTTTACAGAACACTAGTATCTCGAATCTCGCATACTAGGTTCACGTTTTCATCGTTTTTTCACCGATTTTTTTCGGTGAAACACAAATCCAAAACGAAATCTCTGCAACTCATCCAAGTTGTTGGATTTTACACTATTGGGAAAAACTCGTTTACAAAGAAACTTTTCTGTTTGAAAACGGTTTGAAAACCACTGAATTGCTGATAAACTTAACTTTTGTTGAAATTCCTTTCCCAAAAACCCTTTTTTGAAAGGAAATAGCTGAGGCAAAAAACGTCTTCCCAGAACAGTATTACTGTTTTTCGAAAACATTTTCCGTAAATCTTTTCGAAATTAAAACGTCGTTTTAGCGTTTAAAACGTCCTAAGTTCAAAATCTTGACTTTTTCCTCTTATATTCACTTATTCCACAAAATGATTAATTTATTCTTAAAAATCTAACTTCTTCTACTAACCTTATAAATTACTTTAGGATCCTCTTTTTCTTTAGAAAACTAACGTCATTGAAAATTCCCGACATTCCCCAAATAAATCTTTGGCGTTTACTATAATACTTTTCAAGGCTTTTATCCCCGATAATTAATTGAGCACTGACCACTGTCAGGGTTCCCAATCAACAATCAACATCACAATATGATTATAGCAGATATTACAGGTAAAATACATAGTAAATCACTATAACACATATTAGCAAGCAATTATCAACAATCAAAATAATTGCGGAAAGTAAAGCAATCAATCGCCACACAGCTTAATCACATATTTACAAACCAAACATGATAACACGCAGTTATAGGGAGATCCCTCAGGCAGTCCCCCTTACCTCTTGAAGTTTCCCAGTAAGCGAAAAGTCGTTCGGTTTCTTGTCCGATTACTCGTCGACAACTACACACAATCAATCAATCAAGATATCAACTTTAAATCACAAAATTTTCCCCTTACTCCCCCCTCCTAGGTTCGGCCATATACAAGAAAATATAGCTAGGGAGTTCCAAAAATTCTCATCTCTTGGATTCTATCCTTACTAGGTGTGATAAGATTAGATCAAAGCCTATTACACCAAAACTTGAACCAAAACCCCATCCACTCATCCATGGAGGTTTCAGCCATAAATACCGATTTGAGCTAGGAAGTTCATTTGGTTTCCAACTCTTGGATTAGGATAGATGATCATGAATCTAGTTGAAAGAAAGTGGTTTGACATTAAAAGGATTTTTCTACAATTTTTCATGGATTTTTGAAGTTTAAGAATAAAAACCTAACTTCCATGAATCATAAAGATTAAAGAGAGATATAGAGAGATTAAGAGATGAAGATTGAGGTTAATACCTCCTAGATGATGAAGCTTGGTGAGAAACCAACTTAGTTCACCAAATCTTTGAAGATTATGAAGAAAATGATGAGAAATTATGTAGGAAAATGAAGAACAAGGAAGAACAAGTGGGATAGGGAGAAAAGAATGGAATGGCCGAGTGGCCTAATGGGTGAGGGAGAGAAGTTAAGATATTTTCTTACTTAGGGGTTTGTTTGGTCATTTCATTAAAAGACCAAGGGCATTTTGGTCATTTCACGTCCAGATATTTTTGAAAAACCATCATGACACTGGCACGCTTCCCAAGGTGATGTGACTTGATGTGACATTGAGTTTATCCGTTAGCGGGTCCCGTTAAATCCCTTTACAGCTCTAATCGTCTCTCGGTTCGAGTATTCGCCCGAATAGTTTATATATATTTTCACTTTTTAACGTCAGGAACTGATTTTAGCAAATTTGTAGAAAATCAAATTTTAAGGCTAACGGTCTCGTCCGCGAGTCAAAATTAGGTCTTGATAGTAGTAAAACACTAATGTCAGTGAAAACGCAGATCGGGCTCCTTCTGAGTTTTCGACCCAAAATTTAACTATAGCTTCATACGATAGCGTAGAGCATGACTATGGTCTCAGATTATTTTATTTCACTCTCTAGACCCTCTAATAAAATAAAAACACATAAATGCTATTTAATTAGTATTAGAGAGTTTGAAAATTCGGAGTGTTACATTACTACCCCACTAAAAATAATTTCGTCCTCGAAATTACATACCTGTGAAAAGATAGGGGTATTGCACCCTCATTTTGTCTTCTGCTTCCCAAGTTGCTTCTTCCGTTGTATCGTCCCAAATAACCTTGACTAAGGAAATTTGTTTACCCCTGAGCTGCTTGGTCACCTTATCCGCGATTCGTATGGGTGAAGTCTCATAAGACAAGTTTTCTTTTAACTGTACTAAATCGGGCTCAAGAACATGGGATGGATCAGGAATGTACTTCCTCAATTGTGAAACATGGAAAACGTCATGAATGTTTGAAAGAAAAGGTGGCAAAGCAATTTGATAGGCTACTGGACCTACACGACGAAGGATTTAGTAAGGTCCAATGAATTTCAGAGTGAGTTTTCTAGATTTAATTACCCGACCAACCCCAGTCGTAGGCGTGACTCTCAAAAACACATGATCGCCTTCCTCAAACTCAAAAGGTCATCTTCTCTTGTCCGCATAACTCTTCTGTCGACTTTGAGTCGTCCGCATCAGGAGAATAGATTAGAATGTCATCTATAAAGACAACGACAAACTTATCTAGATAAGGACGAAAAATCCTAGTCATGTAATCCATGAATATAGCAGGAGCATTCGTAACTCCGAACGGCATCGCGAGATATTCATAATGACCATAGCGTGTTCGAAACGCTGTTTTCGGGACATCCTCCGCCTTCACACGAATCTGATGATAGCCCGATCCTAGGTCTATCTTCGAGAAAACGGTCGCTCCTCGTAACTGGTCCATTAAGTCATCGATCCTTGGAAGCGGATACTTGTTCTTGATTGTTACTTTGTTTAACTGCCGAAAATCTACACATAAGCGAGAAGAGCTCCCCATGGCGATACACTCGGTCTAATGAATTCCTTTTCCATCAGTCCCACCAGTTGCTTTTTCAAGTCCTCCAGCTCTGATGGCGACATACGATATGGTGCCATGGATATCGGTCCAGTGCCCGGTACCAGATCAATCACGAACTCAATGTCTCGAACGGGCAGTAGCCCCAGTACATCTTCAGGAAACACCTCCAGAAACTCGTTGACAACAGGTATGGACTATAGATCTAACTTACTCTCCACGTCCAAGGAAAACAGTAACATGTATCCTTGTGCTCCCTCTTTGAAAGAAGCCCATACTTGGTTAGCAGATAAAAATCCAAAAATCTCATCCTTAGGAAAGATTAAGGTTTTGTGCGCACAGTCTATGAGAATATGATTGGAAGATAACCAATCCATGCCTAAAATTACATCTAATTGTATTAAAGGTAAACAGATCAGATCAACAAGAAAAAGTCTATCCTGAATAATAATAGGACGGCTCAAGCATATAGAATTGGCAATAACTGGTTTAGCAGTTCGGGTTGAAACAATCAGATTATAAGATAACGAAGAGATAGGTAATTTCAACAGTTTCACACAATCCATCGAAATAAAGGAATGGGTCGCACCCGAATCGAAAAGTACAGTCAAGAGGTTACCCGCTATGTTGCAACTACCTTGTACGAGATTATCAAAGTTCGAAGCTTCAGCACCGCTCATAGTGTAAACTCTTCCCGTCATCGTCGATTTGTTGGTCCTTGCATGGTTGACAGCAGATCCATGCTTTGGCGCATTACAGACCTTTGCTAAGTGTCACAGTTGATTACAGTTGAAGCACTTAACTGTTCTCTGTGTAAACGTGTCAACCATTTGGTTCGGATCTTTACATTTGTAGCATTTCCTAACTTGGCCTTGTCTTTGGTTCTTTTGGCCTCCACTCCCTGATGCAGCAGCATTTGGACAGAATTGTTGTTGACTTGGATTGTTCCCCCGAGGTTGAAAATACGGTTTCCTCTGTTGTTGCTTCCCCTTTTGACATTGAGCTTGAAATTGGCTCTTAAACCGAGAGGGTCCTCCCACATTCCCTCTATCATCTCTTCTTTTCCTCATCTGCTCCACCTTGCTGCACATCTCGACTAGAGCTTGAAAGTTTCTAATCTGCAAGGGCAGCATGGATTCTTTGATCTGGAACCTTAACCCCACCTCAAATCTCTCAGATTTCCAGCTCCCATTAGGTTGAGTCTGAAAGAAACGGAAGTACTTGGCTAGCGATTCAAACTTCACTGCATACTCCCCGACAAAAAGATCCCATTGTAGAAGATAGAGAAATTCTCATTCCTTCTCGACTCTAGCACTTTCAGGAAAGTACTTGTCCAAAAATGTTCTTCGGAATATATCCCAAGAAATCTCCTGATTGTCAGCTTCCAACAGTTGCCTGGTGCCTTTCCACCAATACTCTGCATCTACCATCAGCAGGAAAGCAGCATACTGAACCTTAACTCCTTCTGGACTCAAGATGAGTTCAAAAATCTTCTCCAGTTCCTGTATCCACAGGTCAGCTTTCTCAGGTTCAGCATCCCCGCGAAACTGTGGAGGATTCAGACGTCGAAATGCAGACAGACCTGTACCTTATGCAGCTTGCTGGTTCTTAGCAGCCATAGCAGCTGTCTGTAAGGCAATAGCAACTGGAACATTCTCCATTGCTTGAACAGTATAATCCACTGCACCCTCATAGTACTCATAAGCATGATCATGGTTATCGACAGGACCACCTCGACGACCCCTACCACGACTGCGTCCATGGCCATGGCCACGTTCATGTCCACCCTCTGGTTCCATAACTGACCTGCAAGACAAACTCAGTTAAATGGCAACCAGAGACATGGGACATGTGCTCACTAGTTAACACACATTACTTCTAAGAAGTAATTCAAGCAGTCTCAATCAGAGAACACACAATAGCAACACAATAGACCTATTTCCCAAAGATTCTGGAAAGACTCGACCAGCTCTAATACCACTAATGTGACACCCCCTTCTGGGACATCACATGGTTATCCGTTGCGGAAAATAAACTTTACTAATTTATGCTGGTTACATTCGGAAAATAAGATTTTCCAAGTATTTAATTTATTTTGAAAATCTGTGATAAAATTTTTTTCTTCTAGCTTTGTTTACCATACATCAACGTAACTTAAACATGCATGTATATAAACATCAAGCCGAGTATACATATTAAGATATCATAATTTCATACATAAGGCCTTATACATACTGCAATTCAAAAGAGTCATGGCTTTCAATAGCCAGAGCAACCAACGAGATTATTATTCAAAATAATATGACTTATCCTATAGATGGTCCACCTCTAAAGTACTGTGACACCTCGTACGTCACCCTCCTCTGCATACTCAAGCGTCAGGGAATGGATCCCCGAATGTTCTAGTGGAATCTTGGAACTCATCTAAAGATGTAAGGGTGAGATACCAATATATGGATTCAAACACGATAACTACGTGCATTACACATCAATAGCACATAAGCATATATAATCATTATGCATAAGGTTATACTAAATAAACAAGTAGTATATCATAGGGTTTCATACCCGACAGTCGTCGCCATTTTTGAAAGAATGCATGACACTTCAATGTTCCTCACCTAATTCTATACTTAATCTCCGGAGATCCCAACACCGTTTTATAAAAACTGAGCCGATCAGGCTCGATTGCCAAAAGGCACACCGTTGTTAAAACCATTGCACATTGTCCAACACAAGGCACAGGCGATCATCGTTTATGGTTTTCATTGTCCATCAAGGCACAATAGTATACGCCGTCTTGAATATCCTGCCATCAAGATATCTAGACCGAATTTTAATGCATGGAAAAACGTTTCAAGTCTTGCCGCTTTTCTTTGTGTTCGTTCTTTCGTTGTCATAGCTCAAAGGCTCCTAACTATTCATAACTTACACTGTTTTAAAACTTTTCACTGTTAACACAAGACGAAACGTCCGTGTGCTTAATCGCGGAGCCCTAGACCGATGCACCAGCCCAAGGTTCGTGGTAATAGAAAACATCATTCATCTTTTATCACGTTCCCTCATAATAAGAGGAGGACACACAATCCATAACATCATTGCACGGCTTCTCGTGCTATTTTTACAGAACACTAGTATCCCGACAACTCGCATACTAGGTTCACGTTTTCATCATTTTTTTCACCGTTTTTCGTTCTATGAAACACTAATCCAAAACGAAATCTCCGCAACTCATCCAAGTTGTCGGATTTTACACTGTTGGGAAAAATCGTTTACAGAGAAAATTTTCTGTTTGAAAACGGTTTGAAAACCACCGAATTGTTGATAAACTTAACTTTTGTTGAAAGTCCTTTCCCAAAAACCCGTTTTTGAAAGGAAACAGCTGAGACCAAAAACGTCATCCCAGAACAGTATTACTATTTTTTGAAAACGTTTTCCGTAATCTTTTCGGAATTAAAACGTCGTTTTAGCGTTAAAAACATCTTAAGTTCAAAATCTTGACTTTTTCTTCTTATATTCACTTATTCCACAAAATGATTAATTTATTCTTAAAAATCTAACTTCTTCTACTAACCTTATAAATTACTTTAGGATCCTCTTTTTCTTTAGAAAACTAACGTCATTGAAAATTCCCAACATTCCCCAAATAAATCTTTGGCGTTTACTACAAAGCTTTTCAAGGGTTTTAGCCACGTTAATTAATTGAGCACTAACCACTGTCAGGCTTCCCAATCAACAATCAACATCACAATGATTATAGCAGATATTACAGGTAAAATACATAGTAAATCACTATAACACATATTAGCAAGCAATTATCAACAGTCAAAATAATTGCGGAAAGTAAAGCAATCAATCACCACGCAGCTTAATCACATATTTACAGACCAAACATGATAATACACAGTTATCGGGAGATCCCTCAGGCAGTCCCCCCTTACCTCTTGAAGTTTCTCGGTAAGCGAAAAGTCGCCCGATCGATCCGAAAGTCGCACGGTTTCTCGTCTGATTACTTGTCGACAACTACACACAATCAATCAATCAAGATATCAACTTTAAATCACAAAATTTTCCCCTAACTCGCCCTCCTAGGTTCGGCCATATGCAAGAAAACATGGCTAGGGAGTTCCAAAAATTCTCATCTCTTGGATTCTACTCTTACTAGGTGTGATAAGACTAGATCAAAGCCTATTACACCAAAACTTGAACCAAAACGCCATCCACTCATCCATGGAGGTTTCGGCCATAAATACCCATTTAAGCTATTGGATTAGTATAGATGATCATGAATCTAGTTGAAAGAAAGTGGTTTGACATTAAAAGGATTTTTCTACAATTTTTCATGGATTTTTGAAGTTTTTGAACAAAAACCTAACTTCCAGGAATCATAGAGATTAAAGAGAGAAATAGAGAGATTAAGAGATGAAGAATGAGGTTAATACCTCCTAGATGATGAAGCTTGGTGAGAAACCAACTTAGTTTCACCAAATCTTTGAAGATTATGAAGAAAATGAAGAGAAAGTATGTAGGAAAATGAAGAACAAGGAAGAACAAGTGGGATAGGGAGAAAAGAATGAAATGGCTGGGTGGCCTAATGGGTGAGGGAGAGAAGTTGAGATATTTTCTCACTTAGGGGTAGTTTGGTCATTTCATTAAAAGACCAAGGGCATTTTGGTCATTTCGCGTCTAGATATTTTGAAAAACCATCATGACACTGGCACACTTCCCAAGGTGATGTGACTTGATGTGACCCTGAGTTTATCCGTTAGCAGGTCCCGTTAAATCCCTTTACAGCTCCAATCGTCTCCCGGTTCGAGTATTCGCCCGGATAGTTTATATTATTTTCACTTTTTTATGTCAGGAACTGATTTTAGCAAATTGTAGAGAATCAAATTCTAAGGCTAACGGTTTCGTCCACGATTCAAAATTAGGTCTTGATAGTAGTAAAACACTACTGTCAGTGAAAACGCAGACCGGGCTTCGTCTGAGTTTTCGACCCAAAATTTAACTATAGCTTCCTACGATAGCGTAGAGCATGACTATGGTCTCAGATTATTTTATTTCACTCTCTAGACCCTCCAATAAAATACAAACACATAAATACTGTTTAATTAATATTAGAGAGTTTTAAAAATCGGGGTATTACACTGACCCTTATCCTAACTACCCTAATAGTAATCCGTACCATGATTGGTGATTGTCCATGCAAAATATTGTCCATGCAATTTATTGAATACAATACCATATGTGAAATTAAATTTTGCATTCCTTTACTAAAGTAATCATTGGTAGGGAAGCTTGTACCTGTGTTCCAGTTATACATATGTCAGCTACTGCTTTAGCTACAACAACAGAACATTTATTTTTGGAAAAAATGTCCATAATTGATTTTCTACTAATGTAGATCTTTGGGAAAGTTATGTTATTACAAGGTTCTTTGATCAAGTTTGCACAGTCTTGGCCAGAGGTACTTCTGCATTGACTGTTAGCACTGGATACGTACATGGCACATTAGTTAGCAATTTTCATATGTCATCTGTGATGTTTTATCTCTTTATTGGTTGTCATAAGATACTTACAGTTAGGAAGTGTATATGAAGTGAGTCGGGAAGTGGTTGGACGGGTACCCATCCTAGTCTAACAGCTATCCTTCCAACTTTAGTGTCCACTTGCAAGAAATGTTTCATGGCAACATGCTGATTGTAAGCCTTTTTTGTGATTTTCATAGCTTGGTGAGTGGTTAGTGGATTTCAAATAAATCGTACCCGGAAAGCATGATGATGAAGTGTTAGAAGTTGTAAACATTCTAAACATTTAACCCTAGTTCGTGGATGCTTAAAAGGAGATGTGGTATAAGGACATCATATAGAAAGAGTATTGTTAATTCGCATAGTATGTTGGTATTTGTTGTCACTTTCTTTTGGTTGTCCAACATGATTTCAGCAATTAATTGACGAATGGCTAATACTATTTTACTTGTGATTTTTACATACCTTACATGCCTAACTATGATTTGAACTCTGCAACAATATAGAAGCCAATATTGACCCAAGTTTCAACTCCCCCCAATCAATAACATAAACAATGGATCAACTAGAATGTGCAGACAACCAGCTTGGTACAATACCTGAGTACACAATAGTTGAAAGCCTAGATCAGGCTAAAGACAATCCGGAAAACTTGGTTTCATCCACAGTGTATGAAAGTTAGGAAAACTTCTATGCCTTCGTCAACATATTGTATGCAACATTGATTTCTGTTATTGTTGCACAATGCAAAGCATAGTTAGGTATGTAAGATATGTAAAAATCATCAGTTAAGCAGTGTTAGTTAATCGTTACTAAACTTCTGAAATCTTATCGGATGCAACCAAGCAATGGTTGGACGGCCCAAAGAAAGTGACAACAAATATCAGTATACTATGCAAATTAACAATATCATTCTATATGATGTTCATATACCACATGAACTGTAGGAACTTCCTGCTAAGCATCCATATAGACTAGGGTTAAAAAGTTTGGAATATTTATGACTTCTAACACTTCATCATCATGATTTTTCGGTATGGTTCATTTGAAATCCATTCGTCACTGACCAGGCTATCAAAATCACAAAAGAAGCTTAGAATCAACATGTTATCATGAAACAAGTCTTGCAGATTGACACCAATGATGGAAGGATAACTGTTAACCTTGGATAGGTCCCTCTCCAATCACTTTCTGACCTACTTCATTTACACTTCCTTGACTTGTAAGCATCTTATGACAACCAATAAAGAGATAAGACATCACAAATGACAGATGGAAATTGCTAACTACTATGCCATGGTGGTGTCTAGTGCTAGAGTCAATTCAGATATATCTATGGCCTAGATTATGAAAATAGGGGCAACATCTACTTTTGTTATTATTGCAGGCTTCAAATATAGTTAGGTATTTATGGTATGTAAAAATCACTTATAAAGCAGTTTTAGTCATTCATCAATTGGTTATTGAAATCAGGTATTAGATGCATCTAGGCAATGGTTGGACAACCAAAAGAAATGGAATTATTATGCGTTTGTCACATCATAATCTTTATGATTGTTTCTCATTGCTGTCTACTATGAAGTTGTGAGTGATATCAGGGTCACGCTTTTACAATGTAAAGAATAAAATATATGATAAAGAAAATTGTCATTTGCATATACACACACACAAACACACACACACACACACACACACACACACACACACACGGGCGCACGCGCGTGCACACATATACACTCAATTGGAATAGTCT
The DNA here is from genome assembly GCA_039655645.1 of Ammopiptanthus mongolicus. NCBI lineage: Eukaryota > Viridiplantae > Streptophyta > Magnoliopsida > Fabales > Fabaceae > Ammopiptanthus > Ammopiptanthus mongolicus. The sequence goes on from JBCIVQ010000196.1 coordinate 11,633, forward strand.
TGAAAACAGAATCTCACAAGAAATATTCAACAACGCAAGAAACGACCATACAATTCACTTCATAAAAGTGCTTTGAAAATTAAAACGATGCTAAGCAAATATCTTGAATCCCCAGTTCAAAATATTCGCCCCTCACCCCACCAGTTATGGTGATCAAATGTACCCATGTGCTTTCTAAGAGTAGCTATGCCCCTTATGCTAAAGTTGCTAGCTTACAAAATGCTATGTTTGAACTCCAATTTCTAAACAAAGCTATGAAACTAATTATTTATTAATGATGCCCTAGCATCCTGAGCTATATGCTATACGTACAACATCATCATCCTGTTCTATGTACAATTGTAACTTAATACTAGTACAACAATATTAACCATTAAATTACATAGAACTTATTTTCTAAAACATTATAGTGAATCCGAAATGGAATTTCAACCAGTAAGTTTATACATATATATGTATATATATAAACACACACACATAAACATACACACATTCACGCACATATCTGACATATTTGAGGACTTCTACTCATATGGTCATATCACTGCTTCAAGCTACATTTGTTTGACATTTAATGTTAAACGATATATACTTTCATTAAAAGTCCATGCGAATTGACAGTTATAAGTTGAATGGAACTTTATAAAACATCGATATGATTCAAGTCATTAGGTAATTTTACTCGAAATAAGATATTGCAAGTAGAAGAATCAAGAAGTCGAGGGAGGCCAAGTATGATATACATACAAGGCAATAGAGGGATAATGTGTAACACCCCTCCTTCGGGTGTCACTTTCGTAAGCCAAAACACCAAAAGACACGAGATAAAAGATTTGCTGGTTTACTTTCGGAAAACAGGTTTTCTTTACTCAGTTCTTATTTCTCATTAAGTCCTGAAAATCGTGAGAAAATTTTTCTTCTTACAACTTGATTAACAAATGCCCAAGACAACATCAGCATAACTCATTTTATATATATATATATATATATATATATATATATATATATATATATATTTATCAGTTAACACTACACATAGTGGACCTTGGATAACTCGTCCGTCTCCAAAAGAGAAACTAACAGATATAAATACCACAAGTCTACGAACTAGGCAGAGATAGTTTGGAGATCACATCTCCAAAACCCTGGCCATCAGTAGCCACTTTCAACTAACTAAAAAGTCACTACCTCATAAAGAAACCTAAGCTGGTTTGACAAGAGAAGTCTACAGATAATAAAGTGCACTACCCCGACATCAGTCGTACCAATGGGATTGGGTCTCGTCGTCATCAATCCACACCTCTTCGTCGTCAACCTCCAGCACTCAAGATCTAGGGTTCCAGAGCGATTCGGAGGGTTGTTAACAAACATCTGTACATGTATCCAAAAACACAACAGGGTGTCCAACATGTACAGGCAAGGGTGAGACACCAATATATGAACTCAAAATACGACAACTACATACCCAAAACACAAATAGCAGATTCACATGCATATATCAAATACAATCATTAAGCATGATAAACATAATATAGAATATCACGAGTACAAGATGGGATGTTATGACAATACAGATAAATCAAGGGTCTCATGCCCAACAGTTAGCGCCAATTTACAAATATATGCATGGTACTTCCAATATACCATCTAACACTCGATTCTTAATTTCCGGAAATTCCATCAACAATTGAATGAGTTGATCAAGCTCGATTGTCAATCAAGGCATAAAGAATTTTACCATATCACGCTGTCCAATCCAGGCACACGGTTCACATTATATGGATTTTCATCACCATGGATTTCAATACCATATCACGCTATCCACATAGGGCATAGCGCTTCACTTTATATGGATTTCATTACCATATCACGTTGTCCAACACAGGACATAGCTCTTCACCTTATATGGATTTTCATTACCATATCACACTGTACAAATGCTTCACATTATATGGATTTTATCACCATATCACACTGACCAACATAGGGTGCAATGCTTCACATTATATGGATTTCTAATTGCCCATCAAGGTACAATGACACACAATAACTTAAAGTCATCATCGGGTTCCCTATCCTCAAGGTCCGCCATCCTGTGACACGTCTGCCAAAAACAAATGCATGAGAAAACGTTTTGTTTTCGTATGTTTTTCTGTGTCGTACAATTATTCCCTCATTGAAGCTCAAAGCTATCAACCGCCACATCTTTTAGACTCTCAAGTCTTTTCAGCATTTTCTCAAAAGCTGGACACTCAGTCCAAAACTCAAAAAGGACACGCAATCCCTACAGCTCAAACCCAAAAATCCCTAACCGATGCACCAGTTTCGGATTTTGGATTCTAAAGCTCAAACACGTCCATAAGCCCCTAGGACCACAAGGAATGTCCTCCAGCTTACAAGACCAACACACTAACACGGATCCTAGATCCACGTTGTGACTACCCCTTCCTCGGAGGTCCCATTGGTGACCCCACTTATAATTATTAGCGTTACACCGTAGCGTGATTGTATAAAATTGCGGAAATATTTAAAACATTTAATACACTGATACCATAATAATATACAAACATAAGTGTACTAGCTCCTTCAGTGGAGCCTACAACAACTGATACCAAATACCAAATATAAAATATTTCAGAGTACACAACAAATAGAAAGTAAAAGCATAGCAGCGGAAATAAAAATACAGACGACTCAGTCTCCCAGAGATGGTCGTCCTCTGCATAGAGCAACTCAAGGTCCCCCAGCATTGAGATCCGAGGCTCTCCCACCGCATCAGGCTCAACAGATATGCCATCAATCTCCTCTGGAAGCCCCTCATCAGGGTCTTCTCGTACAGTCGAGAGTAAGGAAAATATGACATAGAAAAGTACAGGGGATAAGAAATAGTAATATGTCATAAATGGGAAAAACAGCGGTATAAATAATTTATATAGATAGCACACTCAAACGCACAACAGTTGCAACCAAACAACTCCCGAATAATTTTCTCTTAACTACTGTCTCTCATACTCATGCAACTAACAACTATATGGACGCGATCGTGATGCGACATCCCCAACAGATCGAGGTGTCTCAGTCATCACTATGCCACCGGAATAAGGTAGGGTTTGGTCTAAAGCCCGCAGGCCCAACTCGTCTCATGGGAACGACATATTCCCTTGCCCGCAGGCCAGGTTGGAATATTCGCCCGTCAACAACACAACTTACGATAACGACATGTTCCCCCGCCCGCAGGCTAGGTCGAAACATTCGCCCGTCCGTTAACAACTCAACTTTCGGTAACGACATATCCCCCCGCCCGCAGGCTAGGTCGAGACATTCGCCCGTCCGTCTACAATTCGACTAACGGGTACGATCATCTCCCCGCAGGTAAGATCGGAATCGTCCGTATTTCAACACAGTGATGAACAACAACTATGTAATATGAATCTCACTGACTCATCTCAGGATCAACACTTAGTGCCCCAACCACGACTTATAAACAACCACAACCAACTTTCCTCCGGCTTAACCGGGTATCGACTTTATATCACAACGTTAACAGATCAACCGTATCTGTATGTTACGACCTGTATATATATCCTCGACTTTCTCACCACACATTCATTTCCCCATTTATCAGAAATCACTGCCTAGCTCTACTCAGACATCAGCAGTCACAACAACATATAAACAACAACCAGCAACCACCAGCAATAGATTCAACATTAAAATCAACTTATAGATAAATAACATTTAATTAATCATAAGCATATAGTAAGCATCACATATATCACATATATCATATTAAATACCAATCACAGAGCATACATCCTCAATATACAATAAAATCAACCTAAAGGTCAAACAACCTCTAATAGGGTTTGGGTCGCCCTACGCATATCAATATATATTATTTAAAGCTTGCCTCCCCGACGATATTGTGGTTCTTTCCCCCACCTTAGTAAATCTCCCGAGAGATTTTGAACGCGGTTCTGCAACTTTCAATCGGGTGCGCGATCGAGCGTTCTAGTCCTGTCAGATTCTATACAACAAAATACAACCAGAAATTAAAACAGTTAAATCATCAATTCCATAATCCTTAGGATTAGCTACTACCCCTATTTAATTATTTAGGCTAGGGATGTTGAAATTCTACCAACTCTTGGATCAATGATCCTTAAGCATACCTAATACATAATCAATGATCAATTATCAAAGATTTGAACCAAAACCCCTTAAACCAACAAAAAGGGGGTTTCGGCCATCACCCAAAAAAATAGTGAGAGTTTGATTTGGCTTCCTAATCACTTGGATTACATGATTAAGGAATGAAATAGGTGAAATCAAGAACAATGAACAAAAAAACTCATTTCCCCCAATTTCTACCCATTCGGCCTCTTCTAGATAAATAGGCTAGAGGGATTATTGATTTTAAGCTCTTGTATTATGATATTAGGGGATGATACTATCTCATAGAAATTGGTTTGGCATTAAAAGGATTTTTCTACAATTTTCTAGAGATTTTTGAAGTTTAGATCTAAAAACTTGAACTCATGAAAATCAATGGAGAAAAATAAAGATTGAGAGATCAATGGTGAAATATATACCTCTTAGGTGATAGAGGAGGATGAGAGGAGCAATTTTGCTTCACAAATTTGGTTGAAAATCCTTGAGGAAGGTGAACAAAAATGGAGGTGAAAATGGAGGAAAAATGGAAGAAAATGGAGAAAGGAAGAAAAAGGAGGAAGAAGAAGAAGAAGAAGAAGAGGAGAGAGAGAGGGAGAGTCAGTGCTGATGAGGAGAGAGAATGAGTGGATTTGTGAGAATTTTAGATATTTTAGGGACATGGATGTCCTTTAGGAAAAAGATCGGTGGCATTTTGGTCTTTTCGCGTTCAGATATTTTCTAATTTCATAAATATCTAGATATTTTCTCGAATAGCCATGATGACAGTAGTGCGTCACAGACATGCCTTTCTAGGCGATGTGACTTCAGGTTCGTCCGCTTTGGCTCCGTTACTTACGCGATTTAGTATATCGTCCCAGGAAGTCGTGAAAACTTTTATATTTTGAAATTTTTCAAAATCGTCGATAACGTTCGCAATTTTATTTAAAGCCTAATCGTTTCATTCACGAGACAAAATTAGGTCATCTGAGCAGTAAAATAATACTGTCAGTGTAAGACGCAGACCGGGCTCAGTCTGAGTTTTCGACCAAAATTTAACCATAGCTTCCTACGATAGCGTAGAGCGTGACTATGGTCTCGGAATAATTTATTTCATTTTTTAGACCCTCCAATAAAATACAATTTCGTAAATACTGATTAATTAAAAAGAATAAGAAAATCGGGGTGTTACATTACTACCCCCTTAAAAGAATTTCGTCCCGAAATTCGACGTACCTTTTTAAAATAGGCTCGGATATTGCCGTTGCATGTCCTCTTCATGTTCCCAGGTAGCATCTCCGGTAACTTCATTCCATATGAACTTGACCCACGTAATGTTTTTACCTCTGAGTTCCTTAATCCTTCTATCCGCGATCCTTACAGGTAGAGCCTCATACTCAAGGTTATCTCTCAATTGTATTGACTCTGTTTCTAAAACATGTGATGGATCAGGATAATACTTTCTCAACTGAGAAACATGAAAGACATCATGAAGATTGGATAAGTTTGGTGGTAAAGCGATATGGTAGGCTACAGGACCAATTCGGCGAAGAATTTGAAATGGTCCAATGAACCTAGGAGTAAGCTTTCTAGATTTTATTGCTCTGCCGATTCCAGTTCTCGGAGTCACTCTCAGAAAAACATGGTCTCCTTCCTGGAATTCTAACGGTCTTCTCCTTTTATCTCTGTAACTCTTCTGTCTATCCTGTACGATTTTCATCTTTTCCCGTATCCTCTTGATTTGTTCCGTCATTTGTTGTACTACCTCTGGTTCTAGTACTTGACTTTCTCCTGTCTCATACCAACACAATGGTGTTCTACACTTCCTGCCACACAACGCTTCGTAAGGTGCCATTCCTATGCTCGAATGAAAACTATTGTTATAGGTGAACTCGATCAATGGTAAGAACTCCTCCCAACTTCCTGTGTGTTCCAAAACACAAGCTCTTAAAAGGTCTTCCAATGACTGAATTGTTCGTTCAGACTGACCATCCGTCTGACGATGATAAGAAGAACTCAACCTTAACTTACTTCCCAAAGCCTCATGTAATTGCTTCCAGAATCTAGACGTAAATCTAGGATCGTTGTCGGAAACAATACAAGAAGGCACTTCGTGCAACCTTACTACTTCCTTGATGTAAATTTGGGTTAACTTCTACAACGTATAACTTTTGCCAATAGGTAAGAAGTGAGCACACTTCCTCAACCTATCAAAGATTACCCAAATTGCATCATGCCTCTTGTTAGTTCTTGGCAGACCAACCACAAAATCCATAGATATACCATCCCACTTCCATTCTGGGATATCTAAAGATTGTAGCAGTCCCGCTGGCTTTTGGTGTTCTATCTTCGCCTTCTAACACACCAAGCAAGCTAATACATACTCAGCTATCTCCTTCTTCATTTCGGGCCACCAAAACATTTTCTTTAAGTCCTGGTACATCTTGGTAGCTCCTAGATGAAAATTTAACCTACTCTTTTGCGCTTCTTCCAAGATCATCCTTCTTAGCTCTATATCCATTGGCACACAAATTCTATCACCATATCTCGAGACTCCATCATGATTCATCCTAAACTTGGAAGTTCTGCCTTCTGTCACTTGTTCCTTTACTTTCTGAAGATACTGATCAACCTCCTGCTTTTCCTTGATCGTCTTCAAAAAGTCGCTCGTTATGGTGACCATTCCTAAGTGTATCTTATCCCTGGATAATTCCATACCTAGATTCAAATCTCTAAACTGTTCAACCAGTTCTAGCTCTTTCACCATCATGGCAGATATGTGTAAGGATTTCCTACTTAACACATCTGCTACTACGTTCGCCTTTCCTGGATGGTATTGTAGATCGAATTCATAATCCTTTATGAATTCCATCCACCTCCTTTGCCTCATATTTAACTCCTTCTGATCAAATAGATACCTTAAGCTCTTATGGTCACTGTACACTATAAACTTAGCTTCATATAAATAGTGTCGCCATATCTTTAAAGCAAAGACTATAGCTGCTAGCTCCAAATCATGAGTCGGACAATTCCTCCCATGAATTCTTAGTTGCCGCGAAGCATATGCTACCACTCTCCGATCTTGCATTAGGACACAACCCAATCCTTGGTATGACGCATCACAGTATACGTCAAACTGTCCTGAAGAATCCGGTAACATCAATACTGGTGACGTAGTCAACCTCTTCTTCAGCTCCTAAAAACTTTTCTCACATTCATCCGTCCCCTCAAAGGATATTCCCTTCCTTGTTAGCTGCGTCATTGGCATCCTTGGTATTAGGACACAACCCAATCCTTGGTATGATGCATCACAATATACGTCAAACTGTCTTGAAGAATCCAGTAACGTCAATACTGGTGACGTAGTCAACCTCTTCTTCAGCTCCAGAAAAATTTTCTCACATTCATCCGTCCACTCAAAGGATATTCCCTTCCTTTCATAAATATCTAGATATTTTCTGGAAAAGCCATGATGACGCAGTGCGTCACAAACATGCCTTCCTAGGCGATGTGACTTTAGGTTCATTCGCTTTTGGCTCCGTTACTTACGCGATTTAGTATATCGCCCCAGAAAGTTGTGAAAACTCTTATATTTTGAAAATTTTCAAAATCGCCGATAACGTTAGCAATTTTATTTAAAGCCTAATCGTTTCGTTCATGAGTCAAAATTAGGTCGTCTGAGCAATAAAATAATACTGTTAGCTTCCTACAATAGCGTAGAGCGTGACTATGGTCTCGGAATAATTTATTTCATTTTCTAGACCCTCCAATAAAATACAATTTTGTAAATACTGATTAATTAAAAAGAATAAGAAAATCATGGTGTTACACACGTGTTCTGTAGAACCCTAGAATCCCGACGTCTCGGTTTCTAGGTTCGCTTTCAAAAACTTTTCTCTTGAAATACCAAAACAAAACCCACATCACCGAAGCTTGCACACAAAGTCATCGGGATCGGTTTTTCTATAAAACAGAACTCCTTATCAACACCACCTTTCTTTTTGAAACCAAACCAAACTTTAGTAAAACTTTAACACTTTAAAAACATAGCTCATGAAAACTCTAGGTCAAAAGCCCCTTCCTTTTGAAATACCTTGGTAAACCACCAAAATCTTGAAATGTAGTTTGTGAAAACCCTTTTCTTTGTTGAAACTGCTTGTTTCTAAAACTGAATCACTCGAAACTACTTTTACTTGAAAAGATTTGTTTTGCCGCTTTAAAACAACAATGATTTCTAAAGATATTTTTCATTTTAAAAGCTTACTTCTCTTCAACTAAAATTATTTTCACTTTTCTCTTCCTTATGTCTCTTTGTTTCATGAATCAAATATATTTCACTTTCTCATTTTCTTAAACCAAAAACATCAAGACGCATTGTCTTTGAATCCTTTTCAATACTTAAACTTGTCTTTCGCTTAACTTTATGTCTCAAGGTTTTTGAAGCTTTTACTTTTACTTAGTTGGAACTCTAACCAATGTTAGGTCCATAGCACACTACCAATCAATATTCTAATCAACATACTATGCTAAGCATACATAACCATAGTCAAACATGCTTGAGCACAATTAAACACAAATAAACATACTTAAGCACATTTAAGCAATAAATATAGCACTCCGCCAAAATAATTACAATACAACAAAACTACACATTTTCACTCAATAAACAATACAGATAGTACATAGCCGTCGAAAATTGAATTCCTCAGGTTATCTCCCCTTACCTCTCGAAGTTCCTATCGTAGTGACGAATCTCCTGATTGACCCAAACGTCGTCTGATCTTTCGCTCGATTACCCGACAATCACTACACACATACAATCAATCAATGTATCAACATAAAACACAAAAATTTCTCCTATTCCCCTTCCTCTAGGGTTCGGCCATAGGCTATTAAAAATAGCTAGGGAGTTCCAAAAATTCCCATCTCTTGGATTCTACACTAACTAAGTGTGGTAAGACTAGATTCAAGCTTAGAATACCCAAAATCCAACCAAAACTCTACTCACCCAAAAAGGGGTAGATTCGGCCTTCACCACCCATTGGAGCTAGAGAGCTCTTTTGGTTTCCAACTCTTGTATTATGATAGAGGATCATGAATCTAGTGCAAGAAAATTGGTTTGACATAAAAAGGATTTTTCTACAATTTTTCATGGATTTTTGAAGTTTAGGAACCAAAGCCCCAACCACCATGAATCAAGAAATCTAAGAGAGAAATAGATAGATTAAGAGAGCTAGGAGAGAGTTAATACCTCCTTGATGCTAACTCTTAAGAGAAAAACAACTTGATTTCACCAAAATCTTCAAGTTTTCAAGATCAAATGGAGAGAAAAGTTGAAGAACTATGGAGGAAATGAAGAACAAGTGGGAAAGAAAAAAAGAAAGGGTGATGGCCGAATGGCCAAAGGGTTGAGGGTGAGACCAAGATATTTTCTCATTAAGGGTAACTTAGTAATTTACCAAAGAACAATTTGGTAATTCCATTAAAAGACCAAGGGCATTTTGGTCATTTCGCGTCCAGATATTTTAAAAAACCATCATGACACTAGCACGCATTCCTTGGTGATGTGACTTGATGTGACACTGAGTTTATCCGTTAGCGGGTCCCGTTAAATCCTTCTACAGCTCCAATCGTCTCCTGGTTCGAGTATTCGCCCGAATAGTTTATATTATTTTCACTTTTTAACGTCAAGAACTAATTTTAGCAAATTTGTAGAGAATCGAATTCTAAGACTAACTGCCTCATTCGCAATTCAAAATTAAGTCTTTATAGTAGTAAAATACTACTATCAGTGAAAACGTAGACCGGGCTCCGTCTGAGTTTTCAACCCCAAATTTAACCGTAGCTTCCTACGATCGCAAGGAGCAAGAATACGATTTCGGTTTTCCCAAAATCATTTTCTAAAGCACAGATAAAAATATAAACTCATTTATATAGTTTACTGGTCTTAGAAAGCGTGAAAATTGCGGTGTTACATAACGTAACACCCTAATTTTTCAAGCTTTTTGTATTTTATTGGAGGATCTAGAGAGTGAATTAAAATAAACTGAGACCATAGTCAAGCTCTACGTTATCGTAGGGAGTTACGGTTAATTTTTGGGTCGAAAACTCTGATGGAGCCCGATCTACGTTTTCACTGACAGTAGTGTTTTACTACTCAGAAGACCTAATTTGAACTCGTGAACGAGATAGTTAGTCTTAGAATCGGATTTCCTACCTTTTTGCTAAAATTGGTTTCGTGCATTCAAAATCGGAATAATAATAAACTATTCGGGCGACTTCTCAAATCGGGTGACGAACGGAGCTAGATATGGATTTGCCGGGACCTGCTAACGAATAATCTTGAAGTCACGTCAGGTCATATCACCTTGGGATGCGTGCCAATGTCATGATGAGTTTTTAAAATATCTGGACACAAAATGACCAAAATACCCTTGAACTTTCATGAAATTACCATTAAACCTAGTGTGAAAAGTCTATTCTACCCTTAATGAAAAATGTGAAACCTCCTTATCTCCCCTTTCTCTATTCCCATGCCCCCTTCATCTTCTTTCACTCATCATTTTCTTTCTTCTTCTTCAACTTTCTCCTT
>JBCIVQ010000197.1:0-12893 GCA_039655645.1 Ammopiptanthus mongolicus
GACGACAAAGATGTGTAGACTGTCGACGACGAGGCCCAGTCTCATTGGTATGATGTATACTACATAGTAGGCTCTATTGTTCGTAGAGTTCTTTTATCAAACCAACTCTTAGGATTTTAATGTATAATGTTAAGAAGGTCGGTATATGTGGTTTTGAGAACCTTTGTACAGTTGGAGACTTCTGTATGAAAATAATTTCAGGAAGGTTTATATGTGATGATGAAATGATTTATAAATAAACCCAGTTATGTGTGTTGTTAAGAATGATGTGATTTATGTATGTATCACTTTCTGAAGTGTTATGCCGAAAACTTTTTACACCCGAGTTTTTTGACTTAAAGTAAATTATCCTTTTTCCGAAAGCAACAATTCTCTTTTAAATTTAAATTCCGCATGTGTTCTTTATGTAATGCCCAAGGGGGTGTTACAGTATTATCTGCTATAACCATATTATGATGTTGATTGTTGATTGGGAAACCTGACTGTGGTCAGTACTCAAATAATTAGCGGGGATAAAAGCCTTGAAAAGCTTTGTACGAAACGCCAAATATTTATTTGGGAAATGTTGGGAATTTTCAATGACGCTAGTTTTTCTAAAGAAAAAGAGGATCCTAAAGTAATTTATAAAGTTAGTAGAAAAAGTTAGATGTTCAAGAATAAATTAATCATTTTGTGGAGTAAATGAAAATAAGAGGAAAAAGTCAAGATTTTTAACTTAGGACGTTTTTAACACTGAAACTGCAACACCCTTTCCGAAGTGTCACATTCCCGAACGTTTATAAGGCCGAAAATATTTATTAATGCGGAAAATACGATTTTTCTTTTTCTTTTCTTTTCATAAAGATGTAATGGGATTAGTAAAGGTAATAAATAATACTAATAAGTGAACTTAGGTTCACCATGCATTACTAAGACATACTGTATGATAAATACAAAAACAGAAAATGAAAAACAGAAACATCAACATTACTATATACAGACATAAGTCTAATGTATAACTGACATTAGATATACAATAAGTACTAGGAGTCATAGCTCCCAAAAGGTACTACAAAAACTGACATAGTCTGGCCAACAACAAAACTAAACCACAAAAAGAAGGTCCGCTTCCGGGCTCAAGGAGACTACTGAACTGAACCATCGTCACGTCCATCTGTTCAAGCAACAACAACAAGTACCAGCAGAAAACATACAGATATGGGTGAGATTCCAGTTCATCAACACAACAAAACAGCAGTAGTAAAAACGGGACGACTCACTGGGTAACAGCGTACCCAACATGCTTACAAAGGTTCTCAATATAAATCATGTTAAGCATTCAACAACATAATATCATGCTAAACATTTAACAGCATAATATAAGGCATTCTTAAACAATACAGCGATGTATAACAGTAAATGTAAACATCAATAGCCATGCAATGCAATGCAGTGTATATGACTCAAAGTCAATGTCACTGGGTACTACTCTGACCCCTACTCCATGGAGCTAACAAAACATCGGAGAGAGTGAATGGGAGGACATGTTCCGGTTTCTGCCAGCCATGAGCAAGATGCTACAACATTCGTAACGTGCACGTATCTGGCTTTACGGTAACACTCTCAACCAAACATGAAAAGTACGGCATCTAGTAGAGGATATCAGTGTATTGCACGGATTCGCCACGACACAGAAGAATCACCAACTGGTCACATGTCAGCCCTTCCAACCCTGATACCTCCAAAAAGACCATTGAAGATCGTCACCGTAAGATTCGCACCCGCATCAAGGTGTAAGCTCAAATCCCAGGCTCAAGGCCTTACGACTATGCAAATGAAATGCCAATGCTTACACAAAGCAGATGCGATCAAGCAATGTCTATCCCCCGGATAAACCTCGAAGTCTACTAAGGTTCTCTTCCTTAGGAACTATACACATCTTTGTTTTATAAAACAGTTATCCATCGGATAAATCATTTATCCATCGGATAAATATCTCATGATTCCTTTGGAATGATCCAGACTGCTTTCAGAATCGCTGACTGTCCCCACAAACCAACACAAGTCTTTTCAGCGTGTTTTGTCCTCACTCACACGCTTTCTAGGAAACTTCCCAGAAGGTCACCCATCCCATAATTACTCTTAGTCAAGCACGCTTAACTATAAAGTTCTTATGTTCTAAGCTCCCGAAAAGAAGATAAATCTTGTTGGTATGGGTAGTACCAATCAATTCTTATTTGCCTTCCCTTAACTATACAGTCCCATACCTACATAGTCTCAGGATTCCTTCCACTGTACCGTCCCATACCTACACAGTCTAAGGATCTCTCTCATTCCAGTTATCACAAGACGGAAACAATTGAACGATTAACCTAGATCCGAATCATCGGTCCGTCATCGAACTACTGTTTCGAAAACCAAAACGTTTCGTGTTTGTGTTTACATATTATAAATTATGTCTCAAGTCCTAAGCATTATGAATAAGGATTGAGAATCCTCTTAGATAAGTATTTAAGCCTTTCTAAGATATTAATCCCTTGTCTTTCAATTAAGGAAACAAGTGTTGATTTCACTTAAGTCTTATGAACTCATTGATGTACTAAGTCATCAATGGTATAATACATGGTTTTGTTCCACTACATACCATACTTAATTAACCCTTGTCTTCAACTCTAAGTTAATTATTTAACTTAGGTTTTTCACGCGTAAAACTTTACGATTGAGTTAGAAAACTCCTTTTGTAAACCAAACAACTTTTACAATTGAAAACTCATTTGATTTGAAACAACATGTGAACTACTTACTTCATTTCTAGCATTTTCTAAAAGGTGAAATCCGCTTAGCGAGAGTACATTCGCTTAGCTAAAGTAAGGCAGTGATACCTCATTTGAAATTCCTTTCTCGCGGGGCGAACAGAAGTTTCGCGTCGCGAGGCTGAGAGTTGTATTTGCTTCTTATACAAATCCTCTGTATCGCGAGGCGAATATTATCTCGCGTCGCGAGGCAGAGAACTGTATTTCAAACCGACCTTCTGCATCGCGAGGCGATAATTGTCTCGCATTGCGAGGCAGAGAACTGTAATTCTTCATTGCTTAGGCGGTTTGCGGGGCGAGAACTACTTCGCTGTGCGAGGCCGAGAAGCTGCATCTTTGCTGCTCGGGCTAGCCCACTGTCTCGCGAGGCAAGGCAAGGTTATCCAGGCGAATGCCTTGTTTTCCCTCTGTCTCGCCGGGCGAGACAGGGTTCGCTGGGCGAGTGTCCTGTTTTCACTTTTCCTTAACTTCTTCATTAATTCTCTTTTGTAACACTTAGTTTGATTAACAAACCTATGGCTAAAGAAAAGACATTTTCCACTTTGGTGACACACTTAAAAGGTTAAAACTTCATTTGATCTTTGGATCAAAATCACTTTTGTTTCTCTTTGAAAACATAGGTTATGAAATCATGTTTTTCTTACTTCAAAACCTTGCTAGATCAAGAACAACACATGTTCTTATATTTCCTCTTACTAAGGCCACAAGCCTATTAGGAACAAATGTGAAGATTGCTTCATCCTCAAAACAAGTTATAATTCACAATGTTCATCTAATTACGACAAACAACAATTACAAATCATTGCATCATAATCAAGCATAAAGTCAATCACACATCATGGCATCATAATCAAGCACAAAAGTCCATACTTGATCTAGTGATCAAAGTAGGTTTTTCAACATACATGGAAATGATTTTCATTCAATCACATCATGATCAATGTATGCTAAAGCACACTACAACACACTAAAGCATAAACTTATCAAGACAATTTTGTTCTCCAAGAGAACTTAACAAAACTTAACAATTAAAAGTGAACCCAAACTAAAGGGTTTCACCCACACATAAGCTTAAACAACCATCTTCACCACCACCATCTTGGTGTGATGAGGTTCACCCCCCATACCTATTGAAGAGCAGATTCCCGGATCAAAGTCAGTTGATCGGTTTGTCAACCTCTTGATAGTTGTCACCAACTACAAACAACCAAACAATCAAACATTAAACAACAATCAAAGCCAAAACTTAACAATCCTATTAAAGAGGATTTCGGCCACTCTAGGGTAAAGAGGTTAGGAATTGATCTTGGTTTTCCATTCATGGATTCAAAGGCAATAGGAAAGCTAAGAATGAAATCAAGTGTTAGAAGTCAAAAATTGATGAAAAACACTATTCATCATCATCAAAAGGGTTCGGCCCTAATGTGCTTTTTGAGCTATGATGAGAGTTGAATCATAAGCTCTTGGGTTTAGGTAGAGATTAATGATGTGAGTTCAAAGAACTTGGTCTTACCTCAAAATGATTTTTCTACAATTTCCTATGGATTTTCAAACTTTTGGATCTAAGAAAATATTTTCATGAAAATGGATCTTGATCTTGAAATAAAGAGATATTCAAGAAGCTAAGAGATCATAGAAGTGATCTTACCTTGAAATGAAGGAAGATTGCTCAAGGAATCAAGTGATTCCAACAAAAACTCAAGGAGCTTCAAGACCAACAATGGGGTTTTCTCTCAAGAACAACTATGGAGCTTCTAAGGATGAGGGGCTGTGCGAAAATGAGAGAGTGAGGGGCTGAGTTCAGCCTCTTAAAAGCTCACTTAAGGGTAAAAAGTTCATTTGCCAAAAGGGTAAAATGGTAAAAGTGCAAAAGACTAAGGTTAGGGGCATTTTGGTCATTTTGCATCTAGATTTTCCCGATCGTCATGACGACTCTGACATACTCTCCCAAGTGTCCTGGGATGATGTGATATCAATATTATCTGTTGGCAAGTCTCGGTAAGTCCGTATGTGGCTCCGTTCGTCACCCGATTGAGGATTCCGCTCGAACGGAGGTCAGGAAGTGATTTTTCTGAAATTTTTACGAAATTTAACCAAACGTAGAGAATCGAATTCTAAGACTTATTGTTTCGTTCACGGGTTTATCTGAGGTCTCCTGAGCAGTAAAATCATACTGTCAGTGTAAAAACGCAGACCGGGCTCCGTTTGAGTTTTCGACTCAAAACTTAATCGTAGCTTCCTACGATATCGTCGAGCATGACTATGGTCTCGGAATATTTTATTTCCATTCCTAAGACCTCGAATAAAATACCTACGTTAAAATGCTGAAGAATTAGAAAACGTGAAAATCGAGGCGTTACAGAAACGACGTTTTAATTCCGAAAAGATTTACGAAAAACGTTTTACAAAAACAGTAATACTGTTCTGGGATGACGTTTTTGTTCTCAGCTGTTTTCTTTCAAAAATGGATTTTTGGAAGGGGACTTTCAACAAAAGATAAGTTTTATCAACAATTTGATGGTTTTCAAACCATTTTCAAACAGAAAAGTTTCTCTGTAAACGAGTTTTTCCCAACGGTGTAAAATCCGACAACTTGGATGAGTTGAGGAGATTTTGCTTTTGGATTTGTGTTTCACGAAACGAAAAATAGTGAAAACGTTGAAACGTGAACCTAGTATACGAGACGTCGGGATACTAGTGTTATGTAAAAACAGCACGAGAAGCCGTGCAAGGGTGTTATGGACTGTGTGTCCTCCTCTTGTTATGAGGAAATGTGATTAAAGGTGAATGATGTTTTCTATTACTTATGAGGAAATGTGATTAAAGGTGAATGATGTTTTCTATTACCACGGACCTTGGGCTGGTGCATCGGTCTAGGGTTTCGCGATTGAGCACTCAGACGTTTTGTCTTGTGTTAATGATGAAAAGTTTTAAAACGATGTAAATTATGAATAGTCGGGAGCCTTTGAGCTACGACAACGAAAGAAAGAACACAAAGAAAAATGGCGAGACTCGAAACGTTTTTCCATGCATTAAAATCGGCAGACGTGCCAACGTTGTTATTCTGGATATCCTGGTGGTCGGGATATTCAAACGGTGTATATATATCATTGTGCCTTGATGGACAATGAAAACTCATAAACGATGATTGCATGTGCCTTGTGTTAGACAGTGTGCAATGGTTTTAACAACGGGGTGCCTTTTTGGCAATCGAGCTTGATCTGCTCATTTTTATAACGATGTTAGGATCTCTGGAGATTAAGTACAGAACTAGACGTTGAATATTGAAGTGTCATGCATTTTTTTAAAAATGACGATGACTGTCGGGTATGAAACCCTGTGATGAAATACTTGATTATTGAATAGAATCTATGCATCCTGATTATGTATGCCTATATGCTATTGGTGTGTTGCACATGTGGTTATCGTGCTTGAATCCATATATTGGTATCTCACCCTTACATCTTTAGATGAGTTCCAAGATGCCACTGAACATTCAAGGATCCATTCCCCGACACTTGAGTGTGCGGGAGAAGGGTGACGTACGAGGAGTTATAGTTACTTTAGAGGCGGACCAACTATAGGATAAGTCCTATTTTTTTTTTAACAACAATTTGTTAGTTGCTCTGGCTACTGAAAGCCATGACTTGTGATGTATGGCCGTCTATATAAAGGCTTATGTATGAATCTATGATACCCTAATATGTATGCACTGTTTGGTGTTTATATAAATGCGTGTTTAAGTTACGTTGAAGTATGGTAAGCTAAGTTAGAAGAAAAAATTTTATCACGGATTTTAAAATTAAGTTTAAATACTTAGAAAATATATTTTCCGAAAGTAACCATCAAAATTTATGAAGTTGATTTTCTGCAATGGGTTACCATGTGATATCAGAGCTGGTCGAGTCTTTCGGGAATCTTTGGGAAACAGGTCTATTGCGTTGCTGTTGGGTGTTCTCTGATTGAGACTTGTTTGAATTACTTCTTAACTGAGTTTGTCTTGTTGGTCAGTTATGGAACCAGAGGGTGGACGTGGACGTGGACGCATTCATAGACGAGGTCGACGAGGTGGTCCCGTCGGGAATCAGGACAATGCTGATGAACACTATGAGGGTGCAGTGGACTATACTGCCCAAGCAATGGAACATGTTGCTGCTACAATTGCACTACAGACAGCTACTATGGCTGCTCTGAACTAGCAAGCTGCTGAAGGTAGAGGTCTGACTGCATTTAGATGTCAGAACCCTCCACAGTTCCACGGGGACGCTGAACCAGAGAAAGCTGACTTGTGGATACAAGAACTGGAGAAGATTTTTGAACTCATTTTGAGTCCAGAAGGAGTTAAGGTTCAGTATGTGGCTTTCCTGCTGATGGGAGATGCAAAGTATTGCCGGAAAGGCACCAAGCAATTGTTAGAAGCTGACAATCAGGAGATTACGTGGGAGATGTTCCGAAGCACATTTTTGGACAAGTGCTTTCCTGAAAGTGCAAGAGTCGAGAAGGAACGAGAATTTGTCTGTCTTCTGCAGAGGGATAATTCTGTTGGGGAGTATGTAGCAAAGTTTGAATTGCTCGCCAAGTACTTTCATTTCTTTCAGACTCAACCTAATGAAAGCTGGAAATGTGAGAGATTTTTGAAGCGGGATTAAGGTTCGAGATCAAAGAATCTGTGTTGCCCTTGCAGATTAGAAACTTTCAAGCTCTAGTCGAGATGTGCCGCAAGGTGGAGCAAATGAGGAAAGGAAGAGATAATCGAGGGAATGCGGGAGGACCCTCTCGGTTCAAGAACCAATTTCAAGCTCAGAGTCAAAAGGGGAAACCGTATTTCCGAACTTAGGGGAACAATCTAAGTCAATAACCATTCCGTCCAAATGATGTTGCATCAGGGAGTGGAGGCCAATAGGGCCAAAGCCAAGGCCAAGTAAAGAAGTGTTACATATATGGGAACCCAAACCATATGGCTAACACCTATCCACTGAGAACAGTTAAGTGTTTCAACTGTGATCAAATGGGACACTTCACGAAGGACTGCAATGCGCCAAAACGTGGATCTGCTGTCAACCACGCAAAGACCAATAAACTGATGACGACAGGAAGAGTTTACACTATGAGCGGTGCTGAAGCTTCAAACTCCAACGACCTCGTACAAGGTAGTTGCGACATAGCGGGTAACCTCTTGACTCTACTTTTCGATTCGAGTGTGACCCATTCCTTTATTTCGATGGAATGTGTGAAACTGTTGAAATTACATGTCTCGTCATTATCTCATAATCTGATTGTTTCAACCCCAACTGCTAAACCAGTTATTGCCAATTCTATATGCTTGAGCTGTCCTATTATTATTATTATTATTATTATTCAGGATAGACATTATCTTGTTGATCTGATCTGTTTGCCTTTAATACAATTAGATGTAATTTTAGACATGGATTTGTTATCTTCCAACCATATTCTCATAGATTGTGCTCACAAAACCTTAGTCTTTCCTAAGGATGAGATTTCTGGATTTTTATCTGCTAACCAAGTAAGGGCTTCTTTTAAAGAGGGAGTACAAGGATACATGTTATTGTTTTCCTTGGACGTAGAGAGTAAGTTAGATCTACAGTCCATACATGTCGTCAATGAGTTTCTGGAAGTGTTTCCTGAAGATGTACCGGGGCTACCGCCTGTTCGGGACATTGAGTTCGCGATTGATCTGGTAACGGGCACTGGACCGATATCCATGGCACCATATCATATGTCACCATCAGAGTTTGAGGACTTGAAAAGGCAATTAGTGGAACTGATGGAAAAGGAATTTATTAGACCTAGTGTATCGCCGTGGGGAGCTCCAGTTTTACTGGAAAAGAAAAAGGACGGAACTTCTCACTTATGTGTAGATTTCCGTCAGTTAAACAAAGTAACGATCAAGAACAAGTATCCTCTTCCAAGGATCGATGATTTGATGGACCAGTTACGTGGAGCGGCCGTTTTCTCGAAGATAGACTTGCGATCGGGCTATCATCAGATTCGTGTGAAGGCGGAGGATATCCCGAAAACAGCGTTTCAAACACACTATGGGCATTATGAGTATCTTGTGACGCCGTTCAGAGTGACGAATGCTCCTGCTATATTCATGGATTACATGAATAGGATTTTTCGTCCTTATCTAAATAAGTTTGTCGTTGTCTTTATAGACGATATTCTAATCTATTCTCCTAATGAAGAGAAACATGTTGAACATTTCAGTGTGGTTCTTCAAATCTTAAAGAAGAGACAGTTGTATGTGAAACCCGAAAAGTGTGAATTTTGGTTAGACTAAGTTCAATTCTTAGGACACGTCATCTCGAGTGAAGGAATCGCAGTGGATCCGTGGAAGGTTGAAGCTGTTTTGCAGTGGGAGAGACCTAAGACAGTAACAAAAATCTGTAGTTTCGTGGGTTTAGCTGGGTACTATCGGAGATTCATTGAGGGATTCTCCAAGATAGTAGGACTAACTCGGAAGGATCAAGCGTTTATTTGGACTGAAACATGCGAGGAAAGTTTTCAGGAATTAAAAAGGAGGCTGACTACTTCACCTGTGCTGGTATTACCTGATCCCAAGGAACCTTTTGAGGTCTATTGTGATGCTTCACATCAAGGGTTGGGTTGTGCATTGATACAGAACTGGAGCGTAGTAGCTTATGCTTCCAAGCAACTAAGAATCAAGAGAGGAATTATCCTAAGCATGACTTGAACTAGCGGCAGTAGTTTTTGCCTTAAAGATCTGGAGATATAATTTGTATGGAGCAACATTCAATGTCTTCAGTGACCACAAAAGCTTGAAATACCTGTTTGACCAGAAAGAGCTCAACATGCGACAAAGACGCAGGTTGGAATTTCTGAAGGACTACGATTTCCAATTGTAGTATCACCCTGGAAAGGCAAACGTGGTGGCAGATGCCCTAAGTAGAAAATCAATACATGCATCTGTAATAATGGTCAAAGAGCAAGAATTGATAGAACAATTTCGAGATATGCAGTTGACGATCAAGATGTCGCCGGGAAAGCTTTGCTTAGGTATGATTACTGTTTCCAATGGATTAATGGAACAAATACAAGAGAAGCAAGAAAGTGATCAGTGCCTACAAGGAGAAAGAGAATTAGTGTGACGAGGAGCAGTATCGGAATTCAGAGAGGGAACAGATGGAATCTTAAGGTTCGGCGAAAGGATTTGTGTACCGGACGATTCAGAGCTTAAGAAATTAATTCTGGAGGAAGCTCACAAGAGTAAATTGAGTTTACATCCAGGAGCCACGAAGATGTACCAAGATTTAAAGAAGTTGTATTGGTGGTACGGGATGAAGAGAGACGTAATGGAATATGTAGCTTCATGTTTAGTTTGTCAAAAGGCCAAGATTGAACATCAAAGACCGGCAGGAATGTTACACTCTTTGGACATCCCGGAATGGAAATGGGATGGTATCGCGATGGATTTCGTGACGAGTTTACCAAAGACTCGGAAGGGACATGATGCAATATGGGTAGTCATGATCGACTGACCAAGTCGGCTCACTTTTTGTAACGCCCCGATTTTCACATTTTTTTATTTCTTCAGTATTTTAATGTCTTTATTTTATTCGAGGTCTTAGGAATGGAAATAACATATTCCGAGACCATAGTCATGCTCGACGATATCGTAGGAAGCTACGACTAAGTTTTGAGTCGAAAACTCAAACGGAGTCCGATCTGCGTTTTTACACTGACAGTATGATTTTACTGCTCAGAAGACCTCAGATGGACCCGTGAACGAGACAATAAGTCTTAGAATTCGATTCTCTACGTTTTGGTTAAATTTCAAAAAAAATTCAGAAAAATCACTTCCTGACCTTCGTTCAGGCGGAATCCTCAATCGGGTGACGAACGGAGCCACATATGGATTTATCGGGACTCGCCAACAGATAATCTTGATATCACATCATCCCAGGACACTGGGGAGAGTATGCCAGAGTCGTCATGACGTTCGGAAATATCTGGACGCAAAATGACCAAAATGCCCCTAACCTTAGTCTTTTACACTTTTACCATTATACCCTTTTGGCAAATGACCTTTTTACCCTTAAGTGAGCTCTTAAGAGGCTGAACTCAGCCCCTCACTCCATCATTTCGCACAGCCCCTCACCCTTTAGAGTTCCATAGTTGTTCTTGAGAGAAAACACCATTGTTGGTCTTGAAGCTCCTTGAGTTCTTGTTGGAATCACTTGATTCCTTGAGCAATCTTCCTTCATTTCAAGGTAAGATCACTTCTATGATCTCTTAGCTTCTTGAATCTTTCTTTATTTCAAGATCAATCTTCATTTTCATGAAAAGAAATTCTTAGATCCAAAACTTTGAAAATCCATAGGAAATTGTAGAAAAATCCTTTTGAGGTAAGACTAAGTTCTTTGAACTCACATCATCAATCTCTACCTAAACCTAAGAGCTTATGATTCAACTCTCATCATAGCTCAAAAAGCATTTTTGGCCGAACCCTATTTGATGATGATGAATAGTGTTTTCATCAATTTTTGATTTTTAACACTTGATTTCATCCTTAGCTTTCCTAATGCCTTTGAATCCATGAAATGGAAAACCAAAACCAATTCCTAACCTTTTTAACCTAGGGTGGCCGAAATCCTCTTTGTTAGAATAGTTGAGATTGGCTTTGATTGTTGTTAATGTTTGATTGTTGTGTTGTTGTAGTTGTTGACGATTATCAGGAGGTTCACAAACCGATCAACTGACTTTGATTCGGGAATCTGCTCATCAACAGGTATGGGGAGAAGAACCTCATCACACCAAGATGGTGGTAGTGACAATGGTTGTTTAAGTTTATGTGTGGGTGAAACCCTTTAGTTTGGGTTCACTTTTATGTGTTAAGTTTTGTTAAGTTCTCTTGGAGAACAAGATTGTCATGATGAGTTTATGCTTTGGTATGTTGTAGTGTGCTTTAGCATATGTTGATAATGAGATGATTGAATAAAAATCATTTTCATGTATGTTGAAAAACCTACTTTGATCACTAGATCAAGTATGGACTTTTATGTTTGATTATGAGACCATGATATGTGATGGACTTGAATGTTTGATTATGATGTAGTAATGTGTATTGTGGTTTATTATAATTGTGTTGGCTTTTGAGCTACATTTTCTTTGTTGGTGAAGCAAAGTCTCCATTTTTCATTGGAGTAGGCTTGTGGCCTTAGTAAGAGGAAAATATAAGAACATGTGTTGTTCTTGTTTTGGCAAAGTTTTGATGCAACAAAAACATGATTTCCTAACCTATGTTTTCAAAGAGAAACAAAAGTGATTTTGATCCAAAGATCAAATGAAGTTTTAACCTTTAAAGTATGTCACCAAAGTGGGAAAATGTCTTTTCATTAGCCATAGGTCTTTTAATCAAACTAAGTGTTTCAAAAGAAGAAATAATGAAGGAGTTAGGGAAAATGAAAAACAGGGCACTCGCCCAGCGAACCCCGTCTCGCCTCGCGAGACAGAGGGAAGATAAGGCATTCGCCCGGCTAACATTGCCTCGCCTCGCGAGACAGCGGGCTAGCCCGAGCAGCAAAGATGCAGCTTCTCGGCCTCGCGTCGCGAAGTCGTCTCGCCTCGCGAACCGCCTAGGTAGCAAAGATGCAGCTTCTCGGCCTCGCGTAGCGAAGCAGTTCTCGCCCCGCGAAACGCCTAATTAGTGAAGATGCAGCTTCTCTGCCTCGCGTCGCGATATAATCCTCGCCTCACGAAGAAGAAAGACTGTCTAAACAGTAAGATAACTTGTCTGCCTCGCGTCGCGATACAATCCTCGCCTCGCGAAGCAGAAAGACTTTCCAAGCAGTAAAGATAACTTCTCAACCTCGCGTCGCGACATAGACCCTTGCCTCGCGAGAAATGGTTTGTTTATAAAGAGTGTTTTTCTACTCAAACTGTAAAGTTTACGCTTTTTAAACCTAAGTTAAGTAATTGACTTAGAGTTGAAGACAAGGGATAATTAAGTGTAATATGTGGTGAAACAAGACCATATATTATACCATTGATGACTTAGTACATCAATGACTTCATAAGACATAAACACAAACATGAAACGTTTTGGGTTTTGAAATAGTA
>JBCIVQ010000198.1:0-17475 GCA_039655645.1 Ammopiptanthus mongolicus
AATAGATGTTCTAGGGTGTTGTGGGGTAAACCCTCATGTCTTCCCTAGACATAATCGACTCCCGAACCCTAAACTCTCTATTTCAAATGAGACCATTTGCCTTTCAATATAAAAAGGGTTTTCCAACGTTTTCCCTAAAATAAAAATTTTGGTGGCGACTCCCAAAAGCAAGACGACAAAAAAGGAGGCGAAACCTCCTTCCCGTCGCGCCGGTTGCGACAGTGTCAAGCAGAAAGAGTGGGTACTTAGGAGATTTTCCCAAGTAGTGATTTGTTTATATTGATAGTAGATTAAAATTTTATTTAATATTAAAAAAGTAAAATACATGACAAAAGAAATGATCACACTTGTAGTCATCAGACGGGTGATGATTTCTTCAATGTGATAGTCATCAGACGGGTGAAGATTTCTTCACTGTGATAGTCATCAAACGGGTGATCATTTCTTAACTGATAGTCAATAGACGGGTGATCATTTAAAATGGTCTTCACTGATAGTCATCAAACGGGTGAACATTTCTTCACTGTTAATCATCAGACGGGTGAAGATCTTCAGCTTCAGACGGCTGACACCTCTCGAGTAGATGATCACACTTATAGTCATCAGACGAGTGATCATTTAAAAGTTTCTTCATTGTGATAGTCATCAGACGGGTGAAGATTTCTTCAATGTGATAGTCATCAGACGGGCGAACATTTCTTCACTGATAGTCATTAGACAGGTGATCATTTAAAAGGTTCTTCACTGATAGTCATCAGATGGGTGAACATTTCTTCACTGATAGTCATCAGACGGGTGAAGACCTTCAGCTTCATATGGGTGACACCTCTCGAGTAGGTGATCACACTTGTAGTCATAAGACGAGTGAACATTTCTTCACTGAAAGTCATCAGACGAGTGATCATTTAAAAGTTTCTTCACTATGATAGTGATCAGACATGTGAAGATTTCTTCAATGTGATAGTCATCAGACGGGTGAAGATTTCTTCACTGATAGTCATTAGATGGGTAATCATTTAAAAGGTTCTTCACTGATAGTCATCAGACAAGTGAACATTTCTTCACTGATAGTCATTAGATGGGTGAAGATCTTCAGCTTCAGATGGGTGACACTTCTCGAGTAGATGATCACACTTGTAGTCATCAGACGGGTGAACATTTATTCACTGATAGTTATCAGACGGGTGAACATTTATTCACTGATAGTCATCAGATGGGTGATCATTTAAATTAAAAGTTTCTTCATTGACGTCGATGGCCAAATGGAGAAGTAAGAGAGAAAGGGGGACGAAAGGAGGGATGGAAGAAGAATAGTAAGAGAGTTCCATTTTGTTTGTAGAAAAAAAAAATGAAAGAATGGAGAAGGAGTAGGAAGTCTTACCCGGCAGGAGGAAGGTCATGTCCACCATAGAATAAGGAACACGGCACCACTACTGCTATGCAGATGTCAGATGAGAGTAACCATGCCTTGTTGTTTTCAAATAATAAAATTGTCTTTTATTTCAAATAAGGGCTTTTTGACCAAACTGACTCACTTTTAGAAATTATTTACCAATATAACCTTGTTTTGAAACTATTTACCAAACTAACCCACTTTTAGCCACGTGGTAAATTTTTTTTTTTTTCTTGACACTAAAAAATGCTATTTTGACTAGCGTTTTTAGCAGTAAGCAGACAATCACTGCCCGGCGCCACGTGGCGCGCTCTGAGCAAAGGCGCTACTTGCAGTAGCGCCTTTAGTGGCTGATCAGACGGGTGTACATTTCTTCAGTGATAGTCATCAGACAGGTGAAGAAATGTTCACCCGTCTGATGACTATCAGTGAAGAACATTTCTTCACTGTGATAGTCATCAGACGGGTGATCATTTCTTCACCCATCTGATGACTACAGTGAAGAACATTTCTTCAGAACTAAGGAAAGTTCACTCGTCTGAACTAAGGAAAGTTCACCCGTCTAATGAAGCTTTCACCAGTCTGATGACTTTCACCCGTCTACCAAAGCTTTCATTCGTCTGATAACTTTCACCCGTTTAATGAAGCTTTCATCCGTCTGATGACTAACGGGCAGGGACGAGGAGGGACAACGTACGAAGGGGCAGCGCGGCTCTGTCCAAATTTTTGATTTGGGGGAGTAACCCGCGAGAACTCGAAGGAAATTTGTTTCAGTTTTTTTAATTTAAAAAGAAAATAAAGTAATTTCAAATCTGAGCCGTTGATCTTCATTAACGCCACGTGTACGGCTACGATGAGAGGGACTTGTTGGAATATTCTGTAATTAATTATATTCCAATGTCATAATGTGGACATATATCATCAATTAATTATATTAGCTATTTATCAATTAGGAGCCTTAATTGATATGTGGTCAAATTAAGTGATAAGGCTAATTAAATTTCTGATTTGATAATAAATTAGTTAATTGATATGGGCTAAATATGAGTGGATGTCATTGATGGCCCATTTCGGAATAATGGGAACCCTAATTGGCCATCACCCTATATATAGGCTATGGTCCCCAATACACCGGATAACAGCGCATACTGCCTCTTCTCCCCATCTGGAGAGCGACTAAGGCATAAGGAGTCCAGGTTGAGGAAGAATCATAGAGCCACCGCTAACGATCTATGTTATATCATATGTGTTGATTGTGAAGGTATTCCGCACAAGAAGACGATCAATCCCTTGTTCGTGATAGATCGCTGGTAAAGGTAGGCTATCAAGTTCTCCCTTTTGAAGAACGCTTAAGGTCAGGAACATTATGATGGATCCAAGTATATTCATAATCATTGAATCCTAGTAATCTGGCATGATGTTGATCCTAGGCTATGTGGTAAATGTACTTTAGGATGTATGCCTATAGATTAAATGCTTCCGCATAAAGAACCTAAAGAAAATATCTAACAAGTGGTATCATAGCGTTGTTAGATTATTAGGATTTATGGAATTTTATGATCCTCCATCAAGGATGTTTTCCCAATTTGTATGAATCCTACATTATAGAATTTGGGGCTTTATGTTCTCTGCGCACAAGTCCGAAGGAATTGCATTGGTATACATAATAGGTTATTGATATAATATGAACCAACTGCAACGTGAATGAACGAACGACAGATTTTGTTTTTGAATGATGGCTTATGGTATTTGGCTTCATCTTCATCCAGGGGTACCCTGCCTTTGTAGTTTTGTTTTTGTGTTTGCTATTTTGTCTTTTTCTATGGATATTAAGAATTGGATGCAGAGGCACTTGCGGACATGGAGACTGTTAGCGTGAACACTGTGTGGGAAAAGTCTTTGTTTTTCCAGAATGTTTTATGGTATCACAATGTTGAGCAACATGTTTGTTGGTCTTGTACTCTACACCTACACTTTTCTCACACACTTATGAATGAGTGAGACCCTATACCTGGGCATGAATGCAACTTAAGATAGGGAAGAGGTTGAGTAGTGGTAATCTTCTGGATGTACATCCTGTTTGGTTATCACGAAGGCCTAACTTAGAGTGATTCCTTTCGAGAGTATTACTACTTCTAATAGTTTACCTATGGTTGTGGGCAATATTTGGAAATGGGTTCAGACTCTAAGAATCAAAATTAGAACTATAGAACCACCTATTCAGAAACTTCACATATTAGAAGAATCTTTTTTTTTAAAGGTTCTTTTCACACTAAGCATTCAGGTTTCCATGTTTTTAGTCTGAAAAAGGAAAATTCGGGACCCCCCATTTTATTAAAATTGTCTGGTAATTTTGGTTGAGTTGGTTGTAATAACACGTTGCCTAAGTAACCTCTGTTGCGTAAATTTGATTCAATTGGATTTACAAAAGATGTAGTATGGAATTATTCATGCGAGTTATTGTCGGCCCGAAGGAAGGCATAACTTGGCCGGATAATTACATACCTGTGATGATAAATGTGTGGTAATTATAAAGTATTTTCTATGTGGATGATGGGATGCCCGAAGGTGACCATTATTTGATAGAACTTATCACCAATATTTGATCATTGCATTGAGAGTATCACTTGCAGTTAATTCTTACAATCCGAAGATTGAGAATTGATGGTGCGCTTGGTATCTTGTTTGGGTCTTCAATTTGCCAATTTGGATTTCGAGTGAGTCAATTAAAGTGTGAAGTCGCCAAGGTGACATCTCTTATGGAAATCACTCAAAAGAAATATTAAAGGTTATGTGGGTGTACATCCATGCGGATATTAATGGGCCCAAAGGAAGGTTAATATTTGGCATGGTTACATTCACACCTGTGATGGTAAACACATAGTGATTATAAAGTTTTTTTTTTTCCATGTGAATAACAGTGTCCAAAGATAGCTGTTGTTTGACAGAAATTATCACTAATGTTTGATCATTACAATAAAATACCACTAGCAATTAATGTTATTGTCCAAAGACTTAATATTAATGGTGCACAAGGTATTTTGGTGAGTATCTTTACGGTACTTATGTTCTCTTTAAGCTAATATTGCTTATGTATCTGTTGATTTAATTCAATTTCGATTCTCAAAAGGTTATGACTATGTTTTTTGGGATTGAAAGAAGAACATTAAGATGGTTCTTGGATCTTGACCTTGCATAAGGATGGAGAAAACCACATTCTCTCACACAATCCAGTTTCTCTAAAGGAGTGAGACCGCTCCAATTGCATGAGTTTTATGATCATAAAGGATGATATCCAAGAGACCTTTAGGGGTATTATTTTGGATGGCATAATTAATGCCTGATATTTCCTTGCTGAAGTTAAAAAGTGTTTTCTGAAAGCAATAAAGACGAAAACAAGCACTCATTGGAGAGCTAGATTTTCATTAAGTACAAAGGCAAAAGAAATATAAGGAGCACGTTATGGGAATGTCCAATCTTGCTCATAAACTTAAGGCGCTAAAACGTGGGCTGTCTAACGACTTGCCCATGCATTTAGCATTTAGTGTTCCTTCATGCACAATTCAGTCAGTTTAAGTCAACTTATAGCTGTTATAAAGAGAAATGATATCTGAATGGATTCGTTTCATAAGGTGTGCAAGAAAGGAAACAATGAAGTAAGAGATGACAAATAGTGCTCATTTGACTAATATCTCTAAGAAAAGGGGCTTACAAAAGAAAACTGAGGATAAAGCTGCTAAGGGCCCGTCTCAAAAGAAATAATTGTTACAAAATAACTAGGGCAACAATTATTTCTTTTATAAGGACATCGGGTATCTAAAGAAGAAATGTCCCAAATATCATATTTGACATGCCTATAAAGGATTATCTGAACTGATGAAGGTCAAGTGATGCTGAAAGATGCATCTATACTGGAGTTGACCAAGTCAGTAAAGGATAAGGCTATTGACATTTCAGATTGTTGTTACTGGCTAATATTTGAAATTAAAAGATATTTTGATTTAGTCATCATTTAGATGAAATTTAGTTTTGGTTTCTTATTGAACAAATCAGGATAATTTTGTTCATTTAGAAACGATGAATTCAATTTATTTTTAAATTCAAATATTGTAGGAACCAATTAAGCTATGGGCTGTACTTGCTATAATTGCTTGGTATTGAGACCTCTTGTGGCAAAACATTGAGTGAGGAATCGTACAACACTAAGCGTAAAGTTAATAATGAAATCAAGGAGCACTATGACACAAACATTTAGGGCACATCTCTACAAATAGAGTTGAGCAACTTGTATGAGAGAATCCTAGATTCCATTGACCTTATACATTTTATTGTTTGTATTAAATGCATTAAAGTTAAATAGATCAGAACATGACTATCAAGAATATAGTTAAGTCCTAGTAATGACTCTTAAAGGTATGGTGAGGAGTATGATTAGTCATTCTACCTTATCAGAGTCACTATGGAAGTAACACCAAAGATTGCAGCTTAAATGCTGAACAAAGTACCAACTAAAACAACCGACTAATCACTTTCAAGTATGGGAACATCCAACTAAGGCAAGGCTTTTGAAGCCTCGCGAAGGAAATTGGAGTCCCCCAAATTGTGAGCGGCAATTTTATTGATACTCTAAAAGGTCAAAGGGGTATGTAAATTTTTTTAATCCCAAATTAAAGAAATCTTGAGATAGGAACTGACTAGTTCTTTGAGGATATTGAGTTTGGGGGAGATAAGATTAGAGACATTATCTTTGAGGAAGAATTGGTTCTAATCCCTGAACCAATTCATACAGTTGCTATTAGTGTAGCAAATTTGGATCCTTGTGAGGATATTGTTGTTATTCTTCTCATTGAAGATAAGAAAATTATTCCTGAAGGCCGAACTCAACACCCTCAAGAACTAGAGCATCAGGAGCCGATGCCTTAGCCATGATCCACTAAAAAAAGGATGAATACTATTTTGGATAATTATATAGTATTTCTCCAAGAACATAAGATAAATGGTATAATGGAAGGTGATTCTATCAACTCTCATCAAACCATATGACGTTTTTATTTGGAAAAGTGGATTGAAGGTATGAGTACAAGCTCAAGTTAGACAATAAGGTTTGAAACTTATCCTGTTGCCTGAAGGTTTCAAAGGGTAATATGGAGAGGTATAAAGTTTGTCTAAAGAAACGATTGCTTCTAAAGAGACATCATCTTCAGTATCACTGACTGACTCTTTTAAGGACAATCATGGCTCTCGTTGCTCATTATGATCTGGAGCTTCACAAGATGAATGTCAAGACGGAGTTTCTCAATGGCAACATTGATGAAACAAATGTATATAATGCAATCCGAGAAATTTTGTGTCGAAAGACACAGAGAAGATGGTTTGAAAATTGACGGAATCTATCTATGGGCTAAGGAAGGCATCTCGTTAGTGATACCACAAGTCCCATCAAGTGATTGTCTCATTTGGTTTTCGAGATGAATATCGAGGACAACAGTGGGTATCACAAGTTCAGTGGGTGTAAGTTCATATTTCTGATATTATATGTTGATATTATGCTAGCCAAGAACAATATAGGCTTATAGCGCGAAACCAAGAAATTTCTAACAAACAATTTTGTAATGAAAGGTCTTGGGGACGCTTCTTTTGTCATAGGAATTCGATACTTAGAGATCATTCTCGAGGTATCTTTGGGTTATCACAAAAGAGCAACATCGATATAGTTTTGGATAAGTTCGACATGAAAGATAGTAAAGCAGGAGATACCCCGATCACTAAGGGGGACATTTTAGTCTCAATTAAATGTCCCTATGAAAAAATCTGGAAATTTAGGAAATGCAGAAGATTCCCTATGCTATGGTTTTGGGAAGTCTGATGTATGTTCAGGTTTGTGCACATCTGGAAATAGCATACATAGTAGGATTATAAGGCAGATACTTGAGCAATTCAAGGATTATTGGAAAAGCAACTATAATGAATGTGCGATACTTAAAGAGAACAAAAGAGCAAATGCTCACATATCGGAGATCTGACATTTTAGAGATCATGAGGAACTTTGACTCCGATTTTACAGGATGCCAAGATAGTAGGCATTCGACTACGGGATAAGGCTGAAGTATTTTTTGTCACTTGGTTGCATATAGTAAAAGGTATTGAAATACCACTCAAGTCATGTTGTGACAAATAAGTCGGTCATATTGTACTTCAACAACAACATGAGTTCTACATAGTCGAAGTTTATCGGCATCAAGTACCTTGTAGTTAAGGAATGAGTTCAGGAAAAACAGTTTTTTTGTAGAACACATAGAGACAAATTCTATGCTAGCAGATCCACTAACTAAAGGCTTGACACCTAAGGTTTTTTCACGAGCATGTTGCTCATATGGGTGTTGTCACTAAGGATGTCTTAGTTTAGTAGGAGTCTCTATTTGTGTTTTATGTTTGAGATACAAACCTTATGTTATTTCAGATTTTCTACAGAAATAAGGTTATGTTTATAAGTTCATTATGAACTTGTTTGTATCTTGTTGTGTGTAAAATTTATTTACACATTAAGGACTTTGGTTTGCAAAATTGCAAAATTGATCTTACTAAAGACTTAAGTTGGACCTATTGGAAATAGGCATGATTCAGAGATCACATTGCATAAAATTTTCATGCCACTCATCCATATCGATCTATGTCATCAAGTGCATTGATGTGGTGGTCGTCGGGGTTTAGTCACAATAGACGTTAGTTACGACAGCCGCGGAGGTCCCATTGTTGATGTATGAGGTGGACCAGATTTTAAAGGGGAAATTTAACGATAAATAACATTCGGATGTGCGCCTAAAGAATTATGATATAATTATTACGATATATTGCCCAAGTGGGAGATTGTTGGAATATTCTGTAATTAATTATATTCCAATGTCATAATGTGGGCAGATATCGTCAATTAATTATATTAGCTATTTATCAATTAGGAGCCTTAATTGATATGTGGTCAAATTAAGTGATAAGGCTAATTAAATTTCTGATTTGATAATAAATTAGTTAATTGATATGGGCTAAATATGAGTGGATGTCATTGATGACCCATTTCGGAATAATGCGAATCCTAATTGGCGATCACCCTATATATAGGCTATGGTCCCCAATATACCGGATAACAGCGCATACCGCCTCTTCTCCCCATCTGGAGAGTGACTAAGGCATAAGGAGTCCAGGTTGAGGAAGAATCATAGAGCCACCGCTAACCATCTATGTTATATCATATGTGTTGATTGTGAAGGTATTCCGCACAAGAAGACGATCAATCCCTTGTTCGTGATAGATCGCTGGTAAAGGTAGGCTATCAAGTTCTCCCTTTTGAAGAATGCTTAAGGTCAGGAACATTATGATGGATCTAGGTATATTCATAATCATTGAATCCTAGTAATCTGGCATGATGTTGATCCTAGGCTATGTGGTAAATGTGCTTTAGGATGTATACCTATAGATTAAATGCTTCCGCATAAAGAACCTAAAGAAAATATCTAACAGGACTGGCCTCTCCATTTCTTTCCTGGACTGGAGAGGATCCGGGCTCTTGACAGTTCAACTTGGCTACTTGCGCTGCGAAGGAGGGTTCACTGATGCTTGTGTCATGTCTAATGCCAATCCTAGCAAGAGTAGGATGGCTCTTAGAGGCAGACCAATCGTGGCAGGAAGGACATGGGGTCAGGTCTTTTTCATATCAGATTCATATAAGCGCATTCGGATGAGGAACTATGGTCGTAATGCCATTTAACAAGATAATAAAATGAAAATGTGAGAAAAATCTTTTATTGGCCATGTAGAGAAAATGAGATTGATTTGAGAAAGGAAAAGAGGAACTATGACAGGATAAAAAATAGAGCAATAAGAAATGAAAATCAGGATGGTGGGAGGGGGAGAGAGAGAGAGAGAGATTCATGGAAGCATGACGGCGTCAACATATTGAGCTAAAGGTTAGGGGCAAATAATTCTCCTCACAACTCCATGATCATTACAATTTTTTACTACTAAACTGGGTTCCTCCTAAATCCTAATTACATTTGGCTCAAATCCATTACTTAATTTACATCAGTTTTCTGTTCATGAGAAGTCTATCTGTAGTGTTATTCTCACCATTGGACGATAAAACCTGAGAAATGCAACTTGATTTAAAGTATTCGTCCATTGAGCCATCCAAAATAAACAAAGTAAGAACGAGATAATCTTAAAAAATAGGACAATTTCTAAGGGACCGTTGGGGGGGGTGGGGGTGGCATTTTATTTGTGGTTCTTGATCCACCATATTTGTGGACAAATACAGACGAATGGGGCAATTCTAGATTTTATTTGAGGCTCAGATTGAACTGACAAACCAGCTTCCTATTATTTTAAGCAAATTGAATGTCCAATTGGATGCATAATTACAACATAGATCACAGATGCTTAGGTATCTTGGTTATGTCAAATAACATATTGTCGAATGTAATATTTCTGTCAGACAATACATTGTCAGATGTAATATTTTTCAATACGAACACATAATATCAGAGCAATCTTTTGTTGGTCGAAATCTTTACTGTCAAATGTCATCGATATTGTCATTGTCAATATAACATATCGACTAGCATAAAAATATTATTTTTGATACTAACACCTCCAAATACTAGAATGGAAAAAAAGCTTGGTGTACACACACTTTCACACACACAACGGTTTACATATTTATGCATAAAATGGTAAAAACTATGTGTGAAAAATGTAAGTGAGTAGATGTCCTTATTGGAATGAAGGCAAACATCAGTTTGGTTTAGATTTTGAAGAAATTGATTTTGCAAGAATTGATTTTAAAAAAATTGATTTATGTTTAGTAATATATTTTTAAAAGTCAGTTTAGAAGGATTGGTTTTATCTGGATGATGGATTAAAATCACTTTTAATGTGTAAATATAAAGAATATCGTGGATTCCATACCTAGAATCAATTATACTCAACAAGAAAGCTAAAAATTCTTGCTTTTCTTAAAATCAATTTTACCCAACTCAAAATTGATTTTATTGAACGCTAAATTTAAAATAAACACGTTCAGAATCCCAAAATCACTTTTACTGAAGACAAACATAATATTAGACCATCCAAAATCTAAACCAAACGTACCCTTAACCAATGAGATCCAATCATTTGGAGGGTCAGGCGCCTAGGCCTTACCTTTTAAATTTTTTAACTGACATGAAAAAACCACCACCATCTCCTGTTTAATGGGATCGTTAGACCTCTCCTCTCATAATCTCCACTAAGAACATAGTATTCATTATTTCTATTTATTTTTCATTTTTGTTAACAAAATTTTGGCAGAGATAAATTAGGGTTTGAATCTGGTTTAATATCATGTATTGTTCTATTCTATTTATAAAACATATAATATAATTGTATTCCATCGTGACAAGTCTAGCAAGCACTAATAAAAAATTGTAAACCCAATTTTTAACTTCAGGAAAGTGTAAATTTATAGTACATGAGCGTTAAGAATTAAGATAACTAATACTATTAATGATGGTATATACTTCATATCTATATCATAATTAAAAAAAAATAACTCGGTTGGAGCTCTTTATTAAACTTTGTTTGAAAAACAAAGTTAATTTGGGTAATCGATAATAATGAATGATAATTATAATGAATCCAACACCACAACTAACCACCGTTGGGCCAGTCTACATCACCGCCCAGTAAAAAAATCAGAATGTCGGTTAGGTCCACAAGCTACGAAAATGATTGGATGACTCACCAAGCACCATGGATCGGCCATTGGTCGGTGATAGTATCGCGCCACCAACAAAACTTCACATCATACTGTACACGTGGCTTAACCTGAATAATCCGGAGGCTGCGGGCATCCGAAAATTCTTATATAAATTTTCAACAAATTTTATAATTATTTAAAATTAAAATTATAGAGTTTAATTGTTATGCATTGTCAGTGTAAAATTTTTTACACTGTCAACCAATCAGAAATCATGGCCTAAGTGACTTTAAAGGTAGCTAAGATAAGAGTCTAATATTTTTTTATGTGATAATTTCTGATTGGTTGACTTTATAAAAAAAATATTTTTTATACTAACCACACATATCAATTAAAATAATAATTTTTAATCTAACCACGTCTCACGAGCCATTTTTTTTTTTTTTTTTATCTAAGCAGAATAATATTGTCATACTACACAATAATTTGGCCTCCGCCTCCTAACAATTGATAAGTGACAAGGAGAAAAAAGCCAACCTCGTGCCTTAAAAATTCGTGAACTGTGGACATAGTGTGGTTTAGGCTCTTATATATAACCAGCATTTGAGCAAAGGTGAGTGCAACACAAAATTTCGTGCTTGAAAGTTGAAGGTTGAATCAGGAAAAGATGCCTATTTCCAAAATTGCCATAGGGAATCCTTCAGAATTCAGTCAAACCGATGCTCTTAAGGCTGCCCTCGCAGAGTTCATCTCAATGCTCATCTTTGTTTTTGCTGGGGAAGGCTCTGGAATGGCTTTTAGTAAGGCCTTAACTATTTACTCAACCATATATATATATATATTCTTGAGTATAACACTTACGTGTAATTTCATAAATACTTTAGGTACTCTTTTTCAATGGAATTAGGACATGTCTAACAGTTATTACACGTGTTATATTTTCATTAATAAGTTGTTATATATATTATATTCACACTAGAAAATAGCATCTAAAGTACCTATCTAACTGCACCTAAGTTTTGTTCATTCTTAAATAATCTCTCAGCAACAAAAAAAATGTTTTGCTGTAACATTCATGTTGATTGTTGAACGTTAAATGATGTATAGCAACAACTTTTTTATTGCTGTGACACCTAAGAATTTCTGTCAACAACAGATTCTTATTCAGAAACTCTGTGTTGGTTTCCATAATTCATAATTTGAACATGCAGTATCTCTTTTGAGTTCTAACCTCTTTTATGCTAATTTGGCAGATAAGCTGACAAACAATGGTTCAGCAACACCAGCTGGACTAGTTGCAGCATCATTATCTCATGCATTTGCTCTTTTTGTGGCGGTTTCTGTTGGTGCTAACATTTCTGGAGGCCATGTCAACCCTGCTGTCACTTTCGGTGCCTTTGTTGGGGGCCACATTACCCTCCTTAGAAGCATTTTGTACTGGATTGCTCAGTTACTCGGCTCTGTTGTTGCTTGCTTGCTCCTTAAATTTGCCACTGGTGGACTGGTAAGACAAGTTATAGTTACTTAAACTCAGTCAAGATTAATAAATAAACGATATATCCTTACTTTCTCACTTTTTACTCCGATCTCACTTGCAGGAAACATCTGCATTTGCACTGTCTTCTGGGATAGGAGCAGCGAATGCACTTGTGTTTGAGATTGTGATGACATTTGGTTTGGTTTATACTGTGTATGCAACTGCAGTGGACCCAAAGAAGGGTGACCTTGGGATAATTGCTCCAATTGCAATTGGTTTCATTGTGGGTGCTAACATATTGGCGGGTGGTGCATTTGATGGTGCATCCATGAACCCTGCAGTCTCATTTGGGCCAGCTGTTGTTAGCTGGACATGGGATAACCACTGGGTCTATTGGCTCGGCCCATTTATCGGTTCGGCTATTGCTGCCATTGTCTATGAGATTTTCTTCATCAGCCCAAACACTCATGAACAGTTACCCATTGCTACCACAGATTATTGAATGTGGGATGGGTTTCTCTGCCTTCCTCCTTTGTTTTGGTTGCATTTCCTTGTTGTCAAATGTCCATGATTACCGTGAACTTTGTCCAGTTTTATATGTGATCTTTGCTTTTAAAAGTAATGCTATTTTCTTCTAAACTTTGAATGGTGAACTTAAAATCATTCTAGTCCAGTGGACCTCTTACGTGATAATAATCATTTGAAAGAGAAGGAAAATTATGCACTTGTCGGAGGCCTAAGCCTGTATCAGATTACCAAGGAACACCAAGAACCTATGGCTATGAACAACCTTAAAAATTAATTGTTGGATCTAGTGATGACTATTAGGCCAAAACCTATAACTAACGGTAAGGATGC
This sequence comes from Ammopiptanthus mongolicus, assembly GCA_039655645.1. Lineage (NCBI taxonomy): Eukaryota > Viridiplantae > Streptophyta > Magnoliopsida > Fabales > Fabaceae > Ammopiptanthus > Ammopiptanthus mongolicus. Next base: position 13,456 of record JBCIVQ010000198.1, read on the forward strand.
AACTTTAGATTGTTATGGTTTCTCATAACCACATCAAGAAGTATTAAGGGATTACACTCATTAAGGCATCATGGACAAGATTGTTTAGCTCACGAATCTTTAAGGGAGACACAGACACTCAACAAATAAATCCAACATTAATGACTATCACCATTAACAAGAAACTCTAAATGCAATGTTTTATAAATAAAAAATATGAACATACATGAAAATACTTGTTCAGACGTTGAAAAAATTATCAGCAACTTCTACACCTGCCCTGTTCTCCTCAATTCATGGTGTGTTTATTCAGTGTTGTTTGTCGCTGCTTGAAGAAATGCAGGGACCAGATGAAATGAATGGATACTAGAAGCATAACCTGATTCATATAAATCAAGCACAAATTAAAAGAATAAGATAGAATTGAAAAGGAACGAAGTCGGGGTATAATATATGATATAAAGTAAAAAAACAGTTTTCAAGTGCTATACAAGTCCAGTACACTAGTCACTACACTGAATATTGGTACAATTTAAAAGTTCAAAATGCCTGAGATAGGTGATCCAAGAGGACAAAAAATGACAAATTCTCATGCAACTGAAACCTGGATGTGAATATGTAATCACCTGCATCTCCAGGACTGCAGTCCTGTTATCCTTCTTATTCGGAAAATGATCTTATTATCTTAATGATTATCATCTATTGCAAATAGGGGTGGAAATAGGTATGCTGGGCTAGATTTTGCCTAAATAGACTTGGCTTTATTTGTTATATGTTTTTTTTCTTAGTTTGACATATTTAAGAAAATATTTTTTAATTATTTTACCAAATGAACTCTTTAATTTTTAAATAGATATAACCATTCACAAAATTATTATATGATTATTTGATTTTGAAACTTCGTTTGGATGATCGTGTAGAAGAACTAGTGTTTTTTTTACGGTTTTTTGGTCAAAGATGCAAATCAAATTTGCTGTCCGTACTAATTTGGATAACAGACTGTTCTAACTTTCATGCACACTCAAAAATTGTTGCATCTCAGTAAAGTGTGTTTGTGCTTAAAGTGAGTGAGTAAGTAAGTAAGTGTGCTTATGTATAAAGTGAGCAAATAATAGATTATCAGTGATTTAAGATTTTAATACATTTCAGATTAAATCATGGGTTAATACATCTATACTTGGTCACTTTAGAAACTCATGTTATTTCCTATATCTATATAATCTCTAAAGCACCGAAAGTTAGATCATGTTAATATGTTTTCTCACTTCTCAGTGTAAGCAAAAATAAAACTAGATTGAGATAATTAATTTTGTTTAAGATTTAGTGGGCATGATAAGAGATCAGATAAAATGTCGCTTTCATAGGGGTGTATTTCATGAAATTCAGCCCCAGTAAACTATAGCTCAATTGAGTCCCTACGGCTATGCGAGTCAGGGCTGATTTTGAGCCCACCCTACATATCTAACTTGAATAAATTTCCATTCTGCTCTTCCAAATTATAAGTGACATTATATTAGTCCTTTATTTATAAATACATTAAATTTGCCGTATTTAATCAACATCAATTTTGTCAAGAACTACTTAAATGTAAGAATGCGCCTGCTTATGTTGTGTGTTATCTAATTGGGAAAAGTTTGTTTGAACAACTTTTCCTAGACAATCACAGGACATTGCAGAGTTATGTGAGTGTGGATGGATATCGAAATATTATGTATTTTGGGGTAGAGTAGATGTATGTATTCAAATGTGAGTATAATTGTCCAAATTTGTCAATTTTAGTTGTATAAATATTAGAGTTGTATATAATTCTGATCAGAAAAGTGTATAGATCACACATGCATTATGTAGTCGCTACTGGTATAAAAATAATAAAGTTAAATCGGAAGCAGTTTAGATCAAATTAAAATTTCGATGTAAACAGGTGCTTGATATTTTACATTCAGAACATACCAAATTCCCTATCCTATTGGATGTTTTTTGAAAGTAAAAGCACTGGAACATTAACATAGACCACAGTTATGCTTGAGATTATTACAGCTTTGTCACACTAAGGAGAACCATGCCAAAAGCTTAAAGATACAATGCTATATAGGTTAGACTTTAATAAAACAGATGGACACACAATAATATGAACAAAATATTGATTGGAAAAATAATCCTATTTAGCCGGTTAGAAATGCGCTGGCTTGTGCATAGGAGGGAAAATAAGGGTCAGTTGTAGGGAATAACATACTTTCTTGATCCATCACCCAAAGCGGGTCTAAACAATACTCCATGATGGAGAAGGAATTGAAGGACAAGAGAAATTGCAACCCTCTTCACTGTGCCCATCATAGACTGCTGGCTCCAGAATGTTCTCTTCTGATAGTTCAATATCTTTCCATATATCATCTATAGAGAACCCTTGTTCACCACCTTCTTGATCTTCTCCTACCTTAACTTCCTCACTTGAGCCTTTCAGATTACATCCTCCTGTGTCATAAAAGCTTTCTTCTCCTGCCTTTTTGGAAGCATGTGAATCCACTGCATGATTGTTTGATGAGGATATTGAGGAATGACAACAACCTGAAGATGTTGGTGATGGAACTGGTCCCTTCTTTTTCTCTTGAGCCATCTTCCTCATATGAGTCCTCCAATAATTCTTAATTTCATTGTCTGTGCGTCCTGGTAATTTCCCAGCAATTCTTGACCATCTGCATGTCTCAAAGAAACTCTACGATTAGCTTCTAAAAAAAGAGTGAAGAATACCAAAGACACATGACTATACAGACTAGGAAAATTCTTAGTACGAAGAAGGTTTTAAATCTGGAGCCGTGGCGTTTTGATTTTGACAGTCTCCGAAATCGTATCAAGATCGCAATTGCGATCACATAAATCGCATTTTTTCATAATTATCCGTAATAACGGAAAATGCAATAACGGAAAATGCAATGCAACTGCAATCGCGACTGCAACCACAATTTAAAACTTATGAAGCTTAATTATGCATATTTTCAAACCTATTTCCCCATTTGGAGTGAAGCTCCAGCACAAGTCTCTCTTCCTGAGGTGTCATCTTCCCTCGTTTGAGACCAGGATGCAAATAATTAACCCACCTTAACCTGCAACTCTTACCTGTTCTATTCAAACCTACAACAAAATGAGGTGGTTAAAAGCCGCTTTTTCCATAAGCTAGCATGCTCAAATAAGCATTACCTATGTATTACTGTCTCCCTCCTCCTTCAAACCTGAAACCTTAGCTATATAGTCCCATTTACGGTCTCCAAACAAGCCAACATAGTAGTCCAGTTTGAAATCCTCCTGTTCTGTCCATGGACCTTTTCTGATTGCTTGTTGGACCATTTTCGTCTATGTTCCTAAGCCGAAGTCTGAAAATGGAATATTAACTTTCTCCACTTGATTGATCACTTGTGAGGAGGACCTATGCAGGCACTAACTAGCAGTATTTATATACGGCTTGTCACAATCTCTTTATTTTTATAAGAATAATAAGCAATTTTGCATATCTACCATTTATGTGGTGCGCATGCTCATTCAGCCATTTGCTACCGTCAATTCAGGAAGCTGACGTCATCCATTATATGAAAATAATCAGACTAATAGATCGATCTCTCAATGTATGTATCTTTGGGATAATCAAACTTTTATCTCATTTTGATGTATCATATTCTATTTTCATTAATAATATCTTGTCATATAAGTTAAAATTTATTATAATTTAAAAATGATAGAATATGTGATAATATATTATTGATGGGATAGAATATGATACACAAAAATAGAACAACAAATCTTTGTTGGTTCAGGATTATTTTTGCTTTGAGCCTATAACCACCCTTAATTTTAAGTATTTTTAGTGGCTTGAGCACTTGACAAAACAAAGTTAGTATGTTGAATTCATTATGAATTTGACAAATCTTCTGGTTTTTCCCCTGTTTTTATTGCCTTGATAAATTTTTCTAATTAATTAGTGGTATCTACAACTCGAAGAGATGAGTTTCCTTATAGTAGGTACTCAAGCTAACACAAACCCAATATTAA
>JBCIVQ010000199.1:0-22000 GCA_039655645.1 Ammopiptanthus mongolicus
AAAGGGTACCTCATTTTTTGGTCAAGCTTGGATGTTGAATATCTTAATACTTCATTCAATATTACTTCTCCACCCATCATAATGTTCTGTATTATGAGAAGATGCTTGATTAGCTTCACCGGACGCTTCTTAAATGAGCTAAGGCGCTTGGGTGTCCGCTTTGCACATTCACATGTCTGTTTAACTCGTAGAATTCTTACGATTTAGCGTATTATGCTTCTTTGACCCTGTTACTGGCCGAATAAGGATTCGATGTCTTCATAAAACTTGTTTATATGGATTTTAGCTTTAATGAGACACCGGCTTCATCCAATTCGAACACCATCAGCTTCATATAAGGAAAACAGACACTGCAAAGGTGTGACAGTTAGGAACGGCATCACGTCACCAACTTAAAGATGCATTTTGACAAAGATAGAGATCGATTTCGTTCTTGATCTCTTCACGAGAGCTGCAGATATTTCTTTGTGCCTTCCAACGATACCAAGATCGATACTTTTGAACACGCAAAGCTCCAGAAATTGTCAGCAGACGGTTGCATGTTCTGATTGCCACGAACAGTACCACATCTCAAGCATGAAGAAGGAATTTCACTCCGATAGAGATTGATACAGAACTCAGCTTCTTCAGGAAACATGTAGGTATTTCTCTTATCTTTCTAAAAAAACTAAGATCACTTCATTAGGATGAGGGCACCTCAAAATACGACATTTCGGACGCTTGATTACTGGTAGCAGACGCTTGACTTCAATCTTCAGTCTTTTTGCTGTTGCAACTTTTGTACTTTTGTCTTTATTCACACTTTTTTCTCTTTATTCTATTGCAGTTGCTGAAGCTTTTATATTCTTATATTACAGTACTTGATGCTTCAGAATTTTATTGAAAAGGGTACCTCATTTTCTTGTCAAGCTTGGACATTGAATATCTTAATACTTCATTCAAAATTACTTCTCCACCCATCATAATGTTCTGTATTATGAGAAGACGCTTGATTAGCTTCCCCGGACGCTTCTTAAATGAGCTAAGGCGCTTGGGTATCCGCTTTGCACATTCACAAGTCTGTTTAACTCGTAGCATTCTTACCATTTACCGTATTATGCTTCTTTGACCCGGTTACTGGCCGAATTAGGATTCGATGCCTTCATGAAACTTGTTTATATGGATATTAGCTTTAATGAGACACCAGTTTCATCCAATTCGAACACCATCAGCTCAATATATGGCCAACAGACGCTACAAAGGTATGACATTCAGGAACGGCATCACGTCACCAACTTACGGATGCATTTTGACAAAGATAGAGATCGATTTCCTTCTTGACCTCTTCACGAGAGCTGCAGATATTTCTTTGCGCCTTCCAACGATACCAAGATCGATACTTTTGAACACGCAAAGCTCCAGAAATAGTCAGCAGACTGTTGCTTGTTTTGATTGCCACGAACAGTACCATATCTCAAGCTTGAAGAAGGAATTTCACTCTAATAGAGATTGATACTGATCTCGGCTTCTTCAGGAAACATGTAGGTATTTCTCTTCTCTTTCTAACAAAACTAAGATCATTTCATTAGGATGAGCGTACCTCAAAATACGACGTTTCGGACGCTTGATTACTGGCAGCAGACGCTTGACTTCAATCTTCAGTCTTTTTGCTGTTGCAACTTTTGTACTTTTGTCTTTATTCACTCTTTTTTCTCTTTCTTCTATAGGAGTTGCTGAATCTTTTATTTTCTTATACTACAGTACTTGATGCATCGGAACTTTACTGAAAAGGGTACCTCATTTTCTGGTCAAGCTTGGACGTTGAATATCTTAATACTTCATTCAAAATTACTTCTCCACCCATCATAATGTTCTGTATTATGAGAAGACGCTTGATTAGCTTCACCGGACGCTTCTTAAATGAGCTAAGGCGCTTGGGTATCCGCTTTGCACATTCATGCAACACCCTTTCCCAAGTGTCATATTCCCGAACGTTTATAAGGCCGAAAATATTTGTTAAAGCAGAAAATACGATTCTTCTTTTTCTTTTCTTTTCATAAAGATGTAATGGGATTAGTAAAGGTAATAAATAATACTAATAAGTGAACTTAGGTTCACCATGCATTACTAGGGCTTACATACAGTATTATAAATACAGAAACAGAAAATGGAAAACAGAAACATCAACATTACTGTATACAGACATAAGTCTAATGTATGACTGACATAAGAAAATACAATTAAGTACTAGGAGTCGTAGCTCCCAAAAGGTACTACAAAAACTGACATAGTCTGGCCGACAACAAAACTAAAACAGCAAAAGAGTCCACCTCCGAACTCAAAGGGACTACGGAACCGAACCATCGTCGCGTCCATCTGTTCAAGCATCAACAACAAGTACCAGCAGAAAACATACAGATATGGGTGAGATTCCCGTTCATCAACACAACAAAATAGCAGTAGCAAAAACGGGATGACTCACCGGGTAACAGCGTACCCAACATGCTTACAAGGTTCTCAATATAAATCATGTTAAGCAGTTAACAACATAATAGCATGCTAAACATTTAACAGCATAATATAAGGCATCCTTAAACAATACAGCGATGTATAACAGTAAATGTAAACATCAATAGCCATGCAATGCAATGCAATGTATATGACTCAATGTCAATGTCACTGGGTACTACTTTGACCCCTACTCCATGGAGCTAACAAAACATTCGGAGAGAGTGAATGGGAGGACATGTTCCGGTTTCTGCCAGCCATGAACAAGATGTTACAACATTCGTAACGTGCACGTATCTGGCTTTACGGTAACACTCTCGACCAAACATGAAAAGTACGGCATCTAGTAGAGGATATCAATGTATTGCACGGATTCGCCACGACACAGAAGAATCACCAACTGGTCACATGTCAGCCTTTCCAACCCTGATACCTCCAAAAAGACCATTGAAGATCGTCACCGTAAGATTCGCACCCGCATCAAGGTGTAAGCTCAACTCCTAGGCTCAAGGCCTTACAACTGTGCACATGAAATGCCAATGCTTACACAAAGCAGATGCGATAAAGCAATGTCTATCCATTGGATAAACCTCAAGGTTCACTAAGGTTCTCTTCCTTAGAAACTACACACGTCTTTACTTTATAAAACATTTATCCATCGGATAAATATCTCGTGACTCCTTTGGAATGATCCAGACTGCTTTCAAAATCGCCGACTGTCCCCACAAACCAACACAAGTCTTTTCAGCGTGTTTTGTCCTCACTCACACGCTTTCTAGGAAACTTCCCAGAAGGTCACCCATCCCATAATTACTCTAAGTCAAACACGCTTAACTATAAAGTACTTATGTTCTAAGTTCCCGAAAAGGAGATAAATCTTGTTGGTATGGGTAGTACCAATCAATTCTTATATGCCTTCCCTTAGCTATACAATCCCATACCTGCATAGCCTCAGGATTCCTTCCACTGTACAGTCCCATACCTGCACAATCTCAGGATCTCTCTCATTCCGGTCATCACAAGACGGAAATAATTGAACGATTAACCTGGATCCGAATCATCGGTCCGTCATCGAACTACTATTTTGAAAATCAAAACGTTTCGTGTTTGTGTTTACATCTTATTAATTATGTCTCAAGTCCTAAGCATTATGAATAAGGATTGAGAATCCTCTTAGATAAGTCTTTAAGCCTTTCTAAGATATTAATCCCTTGTTTTTCAATTAAGGAAACAAGTGTTGATTTCACTTAAGTCTTATGAAGTCATTGATGTACTAAGTCATCAATGGTATAGCACATGGTCTTGTTCCACCACATACCATACTTAATTAACCCTTGTCTTCAACTCTAAGTTAATTACTTAACTTAGGTTTTTCACGCGTAAAACTTTTCGATTGAGTTAGAAAACTCTTTTTGTAAACCAAACAACTTTTACAGTTGAAAACTCATTTGATTTAAAACAACATTTGAACTACTTACTTCATTTCTAGCATTTTCTGAAACATAAAATTCGCTTAGCGGATTTACATTCGCTTAGCGAAATTGAAGCAGTAATACCTCTCTTGAAACTCCTCTGGATCGCTTGGCGAGACATAATTCGCCTAGCGAAATTCGCTTGGTTCGCTTAGCGAATATTATTTCACTTCGCGCAAGTACAGACGGTTACACCTCTTTGGAAACACCTCTAGATCGCTCGGCGAAACAGAATTCGTGTAGCGAAATTTCACTTTCTTCACTTAGCGAGTATAATTTCGATTAGCGAAATGGAGGCGGTTATACCTCCTTTGGAGACTTCTCTGGATCGCTCAGCGAGACGTAATTCGCATAGCGAAACTCGTTTGGTTAGCGTAGCGAATATGAATTCGCTTAGCGAAAGTGAGGCAGTGATGCCCAACTAAGACTTTCCCTGTTTTTCGCTTAGAAAAGTTGCCTTAAAACAAGACATCAACCTTATGGAACCATTTTGGTTCTCTTCATGAAAACACTTCTTTTCTCATTTTGAGTCACTTGATTAGCTAGATGAACTAAGGATAAGGTATAAAACATGTTTCACTTTGGTGAAAGCACTTTGAGATTTAATTCCATTTAAAGTCACTTAGGGTTTTTCTTTGAAAAACACAAGTTATTGAAAACACTTTCTTTAAATCAAAACTTGACATGTCCAAGAACTATTCATATCCCTCCTTTCCTCAAGGTCATGGCTAATAGCCAACTAGGAATCAATGTGAAGTTTTACTTCATCAACCAATCAAAGTATGGCTCACAATACTTACACAATCATGATAACCATAATACACACATTACTACATCATAATCAAACGTCCAAGTCCATCACACATTATGGTCTCATAATCAACAATAAAAGTCCATACTTGATCTAGTGATCAAAGTAGGTTTTCCAACATACATGAAAATGGTTTTTCATTCAATCATCTCATCATCAACATATGCTAAAGCACACTACAACATACTAAAGCATAAACTCATCATGGCAATCTTGTTCTCCAAGAGAACTTAACAAAACTTAACACATAAAAGTGAACCCAAACTAAAGGGTTTCACCCACACATAATTTAAACAACCATCTTCACCACCACCATCTTGGTGTGATGAGGTTCTTCTCCCCATACCTGTTGAAGAAAAGATTCCCGGATCAAAATCGGTTGATCGGTTTGTGAACCTCCTGATAGTTGTCACCAACTACAAACAACCAAACAATCAAACATTAAACAACAATCAAACCAAACTCAACAATTCTCACAAAGAGGGTTTCGGCCACCCTAAAGAGAATAAAGCTAGGAATTGATCTTGGTTTTCCATTTCATGGATTTAAAGGCATTAGGAAAGCTAATGATGAAATCAAGTGTTAGAAATCAAAAATTGATGAAAACACTATTCATCATCATCAAGAAGGGTTCGGCCCTAATGTGCTTTTTGAGCTATGATGAGAGTTGAATCATAAGCTCTAGGGTTTAGATAGAGATTGATGATGTGAGTTCAAAGAAATTGGTCTCACATCAAAATGATTTTTCTACAATTTCCTATGGATTTTCAAAGTTTTGGATCTAAGAAATAATTTTCATGAAAATGGATCTTGATCTTGAAATAAAGAGATATTCAAGAAGCTAAGAGATCATAGAAGTGATCTTACCTTAAAATGAAGGAAGATTGCTCAAGGAATCAAGTGATTCTAATAAGGTTTCATGAATTTCTCATGAACAACAATGGAGGTTTTGCTCTAAGGAAGGAGATGGGTGTTCTTGGTTCTTCAAGAGGGCTGGGATGCGTGAATGAGAGGGTGTGAGGGCTGAGTTCAGCCTTAAAACAAGTCACTTAAGGGCAAAAAGGTCATTTGCCAAAAGGGTAAAATGGTAAAAGTGCAAAAGACTAAGGTTAGAGGCATTTTGGTCATTTCGCGTCTAGATTTTCCCGATCGTCATGACGACTCTGGCATACTCTCCCGAGTGTCCTGGGATGTTGTGATATCAAGATTATCTATTGGCGAGTCTCGGTAAGTCCATATGTGGCTCCGTTCGTCACCCGATTGAGGATTCCGCCCGAACGAAGGTCAGTAAGTGATTTTTCTGAAATTTTACGAAATTTAACCAAAACGTAGAGAATCGAATTCTAAGACTTACTGTCTCGTTCACGGGTCCATCTGAGGTCTTCTGAGCAGTAAAATCATACTGTCAGTGTAAAAACGTAGACCGGACTCCGTTTGAGTTTTCGACTCAAAACTTAATCGTAGCTTGCTACGATATCGTCGAGCATGACTATGGCCTCGGAATATTTTATTTCACTCTCTAAACCCTCCAATAAAATATAAACGTTAAAATACTGGAGAATTAGAAGACGTGAAAATCGGGTCGTTACAATTCACATGTCTGTTTAACTCGTAGCATTCTTACCATTTAGCGTATTATGCTTCTTTGACCCTGTTACTGGCCGAATAAGGATTCGATGTCTTCATGAAACTTGTTTATATGGATATTAGCTTTAATGAGACACTGGTTTCATCCAATTCGAATACCATCAGCTCAATATATGGCCAACAGACGCTACAAAGGTATGACAGTTAGGAACGGCATCACATCACCAACTTACGGATGCATTTTGACAAAGATAGAGATCGATTTCGTTCTTGACCTCTTCACGAGAGCTGCAGATATTTCTTTGAGCCTTCCAATGATACCAAGATCGATACTTTTGAACACCCAAAGCTCCAGAAATTGTCAGCAGATGGTTTCATGTTCTGATTGTCACGAATAGTATCACATCTCAAGCTTGAAGAAGGAATTGCACTCCGACCGAGATTGATACGGATCTCAGCTTCTTCAAGAAATATGTAGGTATTTCTCTTATCTTTCTAAAAATACCATGATCACGTCATTAGGACGGGCGTACCTCAAAATACGACGTTTCGTACGCTTGATTATCGGTAGCAGACGCTTGACTTCAATCTTCAGTGTTTTTGCTGTTGCCGCATTTGTACTTTCGTTTTTATTCTCGCTTTTCTTCTCTTTCTTCTATTAGAGTTGCAGGAGCTTGTATATTCTTATATTACAGTACTTGATGCGTCAGAACTTCATTTAAAAGGGTACATCATTTTCTGGTCAACCTTAGACGTTGAATATCTTAGTACTTAATTCAAATTTACTTCTCCACCGATCATAATGTTCTGTATTCTGAGTAGGCGCTTGATTAGCTTCACTGGACGCTTCATAAAAGAGGTAAGGCGCTTGGTTATCCACTTGGCACATTCACAAGGCTATTTAACTCTTAGCATTCTGACCATTTAGCCTATTATGCTTCTTTGACCCTGTTACTGGCCGAATTAGGATTCGATGTCTTCATGAAAGTTGTTTATATGGATATTAGCTTTAATGAGACACCGGTTTCATCCAATTCAAACACCATCAGCTCAATATATGGCCAACAGATGGTACAAAGATATGACAGTCAGGAACGACATCACGTCACCAACTAACGGATGCATTTTGACAAAGATAGAGATCGATTTCGTTCTTGGCTTCTTCACGAGAGCTGCAGATATTTCTTTACGCATTCCAACAATACCAAGATCGATTCTTTTGAACACGCAAAGCTCCAGAAATAGTCAGCAGACGGTTGCATGTTTTGATTGCCACGAATAGTACCATATCTCAAGCTTGAAGAAGGGATTTCACTCCGATAGGGATTCATACAAATCTCGGCTTGTTCAGGAAACATGTAGGCATTTCTCTTATATTTCTAACAAAACAAAGATCACTTCATTAGGACGATCGCACATCAAAATACGACGTTTCGGACGCTTGATTACTGGCAGCAGACGCTTGACTTCAATCTTCAGTCTTTTTGCTGTTGCAACTTTTGTACTTTTGTCTTTATTCACACTTTTTTCTCTTTATTCTATTGCAGTTGCTGAAGCTTTTATATTCTTATATTACAGTACTTGATGCTTCAGAATTTTATTGAAAAGGGTACCTCATTTTCTTGTCAAGCTTGGACATTGAATATCTTAATACTTCATTCAAAATTACTTCTCCACCCATCATAATGTTCTGTATTATGAGAAGACGCTTGATTAGCTTCACCGGACGCTTCTTAAATGAGCTAAGGCGCTTGGGTATCCGCTTTGCACATTCACAAGTCTGTTTAACTCGTAGCATTCTTACCATTTACCGTATTATGCTTCTTTGACCCGGTTACTGGCCGAATTAGGATTCGATGCCTTCATGAAACTTGTTTATATGGATATTAGCTTTAATGAGACACCAGTTTCATCCAATTCGAACACCATCAGCTCAATATATGGCCAACAGACGCTACAAAGGTATGACATTCAGGAACGGCATCACGTCACCAACTTACGGATGCATTTTGACAAAGATAGAGATCGATTTCCTTCTTGACCTCTTCACGAGAGCTGCAGATATTTCTTTGCGCCTTCCAACGATACCAAGATCGATACTTTTGAACACGCAAAGCTCCAGAAATAGTCAGCAGACTGTTGCTTGTTTTGATTGCCACGAACAGTACCATATCTCAAGCTTGAAGAAGGAATTTCACTCTAATAGAGATTGATACTGATCTCGGCTTCTTCAGGAAACATGTAGGTATTTCTCTTCTCTTTCTAACAAAACTAAGATCATTTCATTAGGATGAGCGTACCTCAAAATACGACGTTTCGGACGCTTGATTACTGGCAGCAGACGCTTGACTTCAATCTTCAGTCTTTTTGCTGTTGCAACTTTTGTACTTTTGTCTTTATTCACTCTTTTTTCTCTTTCTTCTATAGGAGTTGCTGAATCTTTTATTTTCTTATACTACAGTACTTGATGCATCGGAACTTTACTGAAAAGGGTACCTCATTTTCTGGTCAAGCTTGGACGTTGAATATCTTAATACTTCATTCAAAATTACTTCTCCACCCATCATAATGTTCTGTATTATGAGAAGACGCTTGATTAGCTTCACCGGACGCTTCTTAAATGAGCTAAGGCGCTTGGGTATCCGCTTTGCACATTCATGCAACACCCTTTCCCGAGTGTCATATTCCCGAACGTTTATAAGGCCGAAAATATTTGTTAAAGCAGAAAATACGATTCTTCTTTTTCTTTTCTTTTCATAAAGATGTAATGGGATTAGTAAAGGTAATAAATAATACTAATAAGTGAACTTAGGTTCACCATGCATTACTAGGGCTTACATACAGTATTATAAATACAGAAACAGAAAATGGAAAACAGAAACATCAACATTACTGTATACAGACATAAGTCTAATGTATGACTGACATAAGAAAATACAATTAAGTACTAGGAGTCGTAGCTCCCAAAAGGTACTACAAAAACTGACATAGTCTGGCCGACAACAAAACTAAAACAGCAAAAGAGTCCACCTCCGAACTCAAAGGGACTACGGAACCGAACCATCGTCGCGTCCATCTGCTCAAGCATCAACAACAAGTACCAGCAGAAAACATACAGATATGGGTGAGATTCCCGTTCATCAACACAACAAAATAGCAGTAGCAAAAACGGGATGACTCACCGGGTAACAGCGTACCCAACATGCTTACAAGGTTCTCAATATAAATCATGTTAAGCAGTTAACAACATAATAGCATGCTAAACATTTAACAGCATAATATAAGGCATCCTTAAACAATACAGCGATGTATAACAGTAAATGTAAACATCAATAGCCATGCAATGCAATGCAATGTATATGACTCAATGTCAATGTCACTGGGTACTACTTTGACCCCTACTCCATGGAGCTAACAAAACATTCGGAGAGAGTGAATGGGAGGACATGTTCCGGTTTCTGCCAGCCATGAACAAGATGCTACAACATTCGTAACGTGCACGTATCTGGCTTTACGGTAACACTCTCGACCAAACATGAAAAGTACGGCATCTAGTAGAGGATATCAATGTATTGCACGGATTCGCCACGACACAGAAGAATCACCAACTGGTCACATGTCAGCCTTTCCAACCCTGATACCTCCAAAAAGACCATTGAAGATCGTCACCGTAAGATTCGCACCCGCATCAAGGTGTAAGCTCAACTCCTAGGCTCAAGGCCTTACAACTATGCACATGAAATGCCAATGCTTACACAAAGCAGATGCGATAAAGCAATGTCTATCCATTGGATAAACCTCAAGGTTCACTAAGGTTCTCTTCCTTAGAAACTACACACGTCTTTACTTTATAAAACATTTATCCATCGGATAAATATCTCGTGACTCCTTTGGAATGATCCAGACTGCTTTCAAAATCGCCGACTGTCCCCACAAACCAACACAAGTCTTTTCAGCGTGTTTTGTCCTCACTCACACGCTTTCTAGGAAACTTCCAGAAGGTCACCCATCCCATAATTACTCTAAGTCAAACACGCTTAACTATAAAGTACTTATGTTCTAAGTTCCGAAAAGGAGATAAATCTTGTTGGTATGGGTAGTACCAATCAATTCTTATATGCCTTCCCTTAGCTATACAATCCCATACCTGCATAGCCTCAGGATTCCTTCCACTGTACAGTCCCATACCTGCACAATCTCAGGATCTCTCTCATTCCGGTCATCACAAGACGGAATAATTGAACGATTAACCTGGATCCGAATCATCGGTCCGTCATCGAACTACTATTTTGAAAATCAAAACGTTTCGTGTTTGTGTTTACATCTTATTAATTATGTCTCAAGTCCTAAGCATTATGAATAAGGATTGAGAATCCTCTTAGATAAGTCTTTAAGCCTTTCTAAGATATTAATCCCTTGTTTTTCAATTAAGGAAACAAGTGTTGATTTCACTTAAGTCTTATGAAGTCATTGATGTACTAAGTCATCAATGGTATAGCACATGGTCTTGTTCCACCACATACCATACTTAATTAACCCTTGTCTTCAACTCTAAGTTAATTACTTAACTTAGGTTTTTCACGCGTAAAACTTTTCGATTGAGTTAGAAAACTCTTTTTGTAAACCAAACAACTTTTACAGTTGAAAACTCATTTGATTTAAAACAACATTTGAACTACTTACTTCATTTCTAGCATTTTCTGAAACATAAAATTCGCTTAGCGGATTTACATTCGCTTAGCGAAATTGAAGCAGTAATACCTCTCTTGAAACTCCTCTGGATCGCTTGGCGAGACATAATTCGCCTAGCGAAATTCGCTTGGTTCGCTTAGCGAATATTATTTCACTTCGCGCAAGTACAGACGGTTACACCTCTTTGGAAACACCTCTAGATCGCTCGGCGAAACAGAATTCGTGTAGCGAAATTTCACTTTCTTCACTTAGCGAGTATAATTTCGATTAGCGAAATGGAGGCGGTTATACCTCCTTTGGAGACTTCTCTGGATCGCTCAGCGAGACGTAATTCGCATAGCGAAACTCGTTTGGTTAGCGTAGCGAATATGAATTCGCTTAGCGAAAGTGAGGCAGTGATGCCCAACTAAGACTTTCCCTGTTTTTCGCTTAGAAAAGTTGCCTTAAAACAAGACATCAACCTTATGGAACCATTTTGGTTCTCTTCATGAAAACACTTCTTTTCTCATTTTGAGTCACTTGATTAGCTAGATGAACTAAGGATAAGGTATAAAACATGTTTCACTTTGGTGAAAGCACTTTGAGATTTAATTCCATTTAAAGTCACTTAGGGTTTTTCTTTGAAAAACACAAGTTATTGAAAACACTTTCTTTAAATCAAAACTTGACATGTCCAAGAACTATTCATATCCCTCCTTTCCTCAAGGTCATGGCTAATAGCCAACTAGGAATCAATGTGAAGTTTTACTTCATCAACCAATCAAAGTATGGCTCACAATACTTACACAATCATGATAACCATAATACACACATTACTACATCATAATCAAACGTCCAAGTCCATCACACATTATGGTCTCATAATCAACAATAAAAGTCCATACTTGATCTAGTGATCAAAGTAGGTTTTCCAACATACATGAAAATGGTTTTTCATTCAATCATCTCATCATCAACATATGCTAAAGCACACTACAACATACTAAAGCATAAACTCATCATGGCAATCTTGTTCTCCAAGAGAACTTAACAAAACTTAACACATAAAAGTGAACCCAAACTAAAGGGTTTCACCCACACATAATTTAAACAACCATCTTCACCACCACCATCTTGGTGTGATGAGGTTCTTCTCCCCATACCTGTTGAAGAAAAGATTCCCGGATCAAAATCGGTTGATCGGTTTGTGAACCTCCTGATAGTTGTCACCAACTACAAACAACCAAACAATCAAACATTAAACAACAATCAAACCAAACTCAACAATTCTCACAAAGAGGGTTTCGGCCACCCTAAAGAGAATAAAGCTAGGAATTGATCTTGGTTTTCCATTTCATGGATTTAAAGGCATTAGGAAAGCTAATGATGAAATCAAGTGTTAGAAATCAAAAATTGATGAAAACACTATTCATCATCATCAAGAAGGGTTCGGCCCTAATGTGCTTTTTGAGCTATGATGAGAGTTGAATCATAAGCTCTAGGGTTTAGATAGAGATTGATGATGTGAGTTCAAAGAAATTGGTCTCACATCAAAATGATTTTTCTACAATTTCCTATGGATTTTCAAAGTTTTGGATCTAAGAAATAATTTTCATGAAAATGGATCTTGATCTTGAAATAAAGAGATATTCAAGAAGCTAAGAGATCATAGAAGTGATCTTACCTTAAAATGAAGGAAGATTGCTCAAGGAATCAAGTGATTCTAATAAGGTTTCATGAATTTCTCATGAACAACAATGGAGGTTTTGCTCTAAGGAAGGAGATGGGTGTTCTTGGTTCTTCAAGAGGGCTGGGATGCGTGAATGAGAGGGTGTGAGGGCTGAGTTCAGCCTTAAAACAAGTCACTTAAGGGCAAAAAGGTCATTTGCCAAAAGGGTAAAATGGTAAAAGTGCAAAAGACTAAGGTTAGAGGCATTTTGGTCATTTCGCGTCTAGATTTTTCCCGATCGTCATGACGACTCTGGCATACTCTCCCGAGTGTCTGGGATGTTGTGATATCAAGATTATCTATTGGCGAGTCTCGGTAAGTCCATATGTGGCTCCGTTCGTCACCCGATTGAGGATTCCGCCCGAAC
This sequence comes from Ammopiptanthus mongolicus, assembly GCA_039655645.1. Lineage (NCBI taxonomy): Eukaryota > Viridiplantae > Streptophyta > Magnoliopsida > Fabales > Fabaceae > Ammopiptanthus > Ammopiptanthus mongolicus. The sequence continues at coordinate 13,125 of JBCIVQ010000199.1, forward strand.
GAAGGTCAGTAAGTGATTTTTCTGAAATTTTACGAAATTTAACCAAAACGTAGAGAATCGAATTCTAAGACTTACTGTCTCGTTCACGGGTCCATCTGAGGTCTTCTGAGCAGTAAAATCATACTGTCAGTGTAAAAACGTAGACCGGACTCCGTTTGAGTTTTCGACTCAAAACTTAATCGTAGCTTGCTACGATATCGTCGAGCATGACTATGGCCTCGGAATATTTTATTTCACTCTCTAAACCCTCCAATAAAATATAAACGTTAAAATACTGGAGAATTAGAAGACGTGAAAATCGGGTCGTTACAATTCACATGTCTGTTTAACTCGTAGCATTCTTACCATTTAGCGTATTATGCTTCTTTGACCCTGTTACTGGCCGAATAAGGATTCGATGTCTTCATGAAACTTGTTTATATGGATATTAGCTTTAATGAGACACTGGTTTCATCCAATTCGAATACCATCAGCTCAATATATGGCCAACAGACGCTACAAAGGTATGACAGTTAGGAACGGCATCACATCACCAACTTACGGATGCATTTTGACAAAGATAGAGATCGATTTCGTTCTTGACCTCTTCACGAGAGCTGCAGATATTTCTTTGAGCCTTCCAATGATACCAAGATCGATACTTTTGAACACCCAAAGCTCCAGAAATTGTCAGCAGATGGTTTCATGTTCTGATTGTCACGAATAGTATCACATCTCAAGCTTGAAGAAGGAATTGCACTCCGACCGAGATTGATACGGATCTCAGCTTCTTCAAGAAATATGTAGGTATTTCTCTTATCTTTCTAAAAATACCATGATCACGTCATTAGGACGGGCGTACCTCAAAATACGACGTTTCGTACGCTTGATTATCGGTAGCAGACGCTTGACTTCAATCTTCAGTGTTTTTGCTGTTGCCGCATTTGTACTTTCGTTTTTATTCTCGCTTTTCTTCTCTTTCTTCTATTAGAGTTGCAGGAGCTTGTATATTCTTATATTACAGTACTTGATGCGTCAGAACTTCATTTAAAAGGGTACATCATTTTCTGGTCAACCTTAGACGTTGAATATCTTAGTACTTAATTCAAATTTACTTCTCCACCGATCATAATGTTCTGTATTCTGAGTAGGCGCTTGATTAGCTTCACTGGACGCTTCATAAAAGAGGTAAGGCGCTTGGTTATCCACTTGGCACATTCACAAGGCTATTTAACTCTTAGCATTCTGACCATTTAGCCTATTATGCTTCTTTGACCCTGTTACTGGCCGAATTAGGATTCGATGTCTTCATGAAAGTTGTTTATATGGATATTAGCTTTAATGAGACACCGGTTTCATCCAATTCAAACACCATCAGCTCATATATGGCCAACAGATGGTACAAAGATATGACAGTCAGGAACGACATCACGTCACCAACTAACGGATGCATTTTGACAAAGATAGAGATCGATTTCGTTCTTGGCTTCTTCACGAGAGCTGCAGATATTTCTTTACGCATTCCAACAATACCAAGATCGATTCTTTTGAACACGCAAAGCTCCAGAAATAGTCAGCAGACGGTTGCATGTTTTGATTGCCACGAATAGTACCATATCTCAAGCTTGAAGAAGGGATTTCACTCCGATAGGGATTCATACAAATCTCGGCTTGTTCAGGAAACATGTAGGCATTTCTCTTATATTTCTAACAAAACAAAGATCACTTCATTAGGACGATCGCACATCAAAATACGACGTTTCGGACGCTTGATTACTGGCAGCAGACGCTTGACTTCAATCTTCAGTCTTTTTGCTGTTGCAACTTTTGTACTTTTGTCTTTATTCACACTTTTTTCTCTTTATTCTATTGCAGTTGCTGAAGCTTTTATATTCTTATATTACAGTACTTGATGCTTCAGAATTTTATTGAAAAGGGTACCTCATTTTCTTGTCAAGCTTGGACATTGAATATCTTAATACTTCATTCAAAATTACTTCTCCACCCATCATAATGTTCTGTATTATGAGAAGACGCTTGATTAGCTTCACCGGACGCTTCTTAAATGAGCTAAGGCGCTTGGGTATCCGCTTTGCACATTCATGCAACACCCTTTCCCGAGTGTCATATTCCCGAACGTTTATAAGGCCGAAAATATTTGTTAAAGCAGAAAATACGATTCTTCTTTTTCTTTTCTTTTCATAAAGATGTAATGGGATTAGTAAAGGTAATAAATAATACTAATAAGTGAACTTAGGTTCACCATGCATTACTAGGGCTTACATACAGTATTATAAATACAGAAACAGAAAATGGAAAACAGAAACATCAACATTACTGTATACAGACATAAGTCTAATGTATGACTGACATAAGAAAATACAATTAAGTACTAGGAGTCGTAGCTCCCAAAAGGTACTACAAAAACTGACATAGTCTGGCCGACAACAAAACTAAAACAGCAAAAGAGTCCACCTCCGAACTCAAAGGGACTACGGAACCGAACCATCGTCGCGTCCATCTGTTCAAGCATCAACAACAAGTACCAGCAGAAAACATACAGATATGGGTGAGATTCCCGTTCATCAACACAACAAAATAGCAGTAGCAAAAACGGGATGACTCACCGGGTAACAGCGTACCCAACATGCTTACAAGGTTCTCAATATAAATCATGTTAAGCAGTTAACAACATAATAGCATGCTAAACATTTAACAGCATAATATAAGGCATCCTTAAACAATACAGCGATGTATAACAGTAAATGTAAACATCAATAGCCATGCAATGCAATGCAATGTATATGACTCAATGTCAATGTCACTGGGTACTACTTTGACCCCTACTCCATGGAGCTAACAAAACATTCGGAGAGAGTGAATGGGAGGACATGTTCCGGTTTCTGCCAGCCATGAACAAGATGCTACAACATTCGTAACGTGCACGTATCTGGCTTTACGGTAACACTCTCGACCAAACATGAAAAGTACGGCATCTAGTAGAGGATATCAATGTATTGCACGGATTCGCCACGACACAGAAGAATCACCAACTGGTCACATGTCAGCCTTTCCAACCCTGATACCTCCAAAAAGACCATTGAAGATCGTCACCGTAAGATTCGCACCCGCATCAAGGTGTAAGCTCAACTCCTAGGCTCAAGGCCTTACAACTATGCACATGAAATGCCAATGCTTACACAAAGCAGATGCGATAAAGCAATGTCTATCCATTGGATAAACCTCAAGGTTCACTAAGGTTCTCTTCCTTAGAAACTACACACGTCTTTACTTTATAAAACATTTATCCATCGGATAAATATCTCGTGACTCCTTTGGAATGATCCAGACTGCTTTCAAAATCGCCGACTGTCCCCACAAACCAACACAAGTCTTTTCAGCGTGTTTTGTCCTCACTCACACGCTTTCTAGGAAACTTCCCAGAAGGTCACCCATCCCATAATTACTCTAAGTCAAACACGCTTAACTATAAAGTACTTATGTTCTAAGTTCCCGAAAAGGAGATAAATCTTGTTGGTATGGGTAGTACCAATCAATTCTTATATGCCTTCCCTTAGCTATACAATCCCATACCTGCATAGCCTCAGGATTCCTTCCACTGTACAGTCCCATACCTGCACAATCTCAGGATCTCTCTCATTCCGGTCATCACAAGACGGAAATAATTGAACGATTAACCTGGATCCGAATCATCGGTCCGTCATCGAACTACTATTTTGAAAATCAAAACGTTTCGTGTTTGTGTTTACATCTTATTAATTATGTCTCAAGTCCTAAGCATTATGAATAAGGATTGAGAATCCTCTTAGATAAGTCTTTAAGCCTTTCTAAGATATTAATCCCTTGTTTTTCAATTAAGGAAACAAGTGTTGATTTCACTTAAGTCTTATGAAGTCATTGATGTACTAAGTCATCAATGGTATAGCACATGGTCTTGTTCCACCACATACCATACTTAATTAACCCTTGTCTTCAACTCTAAGTTAATTACTTAACTTAGGTTTTTCACGCGTAAAACTTTTCGATTGAGTTAGAAAACTCTTTTTGTAAACCAAACAACTTTTACAGTTGAAAACTCATTTGATTTAAAACAACATTTGAACTACTTACTTCATTTCTAGCATTTTCTGAAACATAAAATTCGCTTAGCGGATTTACATTCGCTTAGCGAAATTGAAGCAGTAATACCTCTCTTGAAACTCCTCTGGATCGCTTGGCGAGACATAATTCGCCTAGCGAAATTCGCTTGGTTCGCTTAGCGAATATTATTTCACTTCGCGCAAGTACAGACGGTTACACCTCTTTGGAAACACCTCTAGATCGCTCGGCGAAACAGAATTCGTGTAGCGAAATTTCACTTTCTTCACTTAGCGAGTATAATTTCGATTAGCGAAATGGAGGCGGTTATACCTCCTTTGGAGACTTCTCTGGATCGCTCAGCGAGACGTAATTCGCATAGCGAAACTCGTTTGGTTAGCGTAGCGAATATGAATTCGCTTAGCGAAAGTGAGGCAGTGATGCCCAACTAAGACTTTCCCTGTTTTTCGCTTAGAAAAGTTGCCTTAAAACAAGACATCAACCTTATGGAACCATTTTGGTTCTCTTCATGAAAACACTTCTTTTCTCATTTTGAGTCACTTGATTAGCTAGATGAACTAAGGATAAGGTATAAAACATGTTTCACTTTGGTGAAAGCACTTTGAGATTTAATTCCATTTAAAGTCACTTAGGGTTTTTCTTTGAAAAACACAAGTTATTGAAAACACTTTCTTTAAATCAAAACTTGACATGTCCAAGAACTATTCATATCCCTCCTTTCCTCAAGGTCATGGCTAATAGCCAACTAGGAATCAATGTGAAGTTTTACTTCATCAACCAATCAAAGTATGGCTCACAATACTTACACAATCATGATAACCATAATACACACATTACTACATCATAATCAAACGTCCAAGTCCATCACACATTATGGTCTCATAATCAACAATAAAAGTCCATACTTGATCTAGTGATCAAAGTAGGTTTTCCAACATACATGAAAATGGTTTTTCATTCAATCATCTCATCATCAACATATGCTAAAGCACACTACAACATACTAAAGCATAAACTCATCATGGCAATCTTGTTCTCCAAGAGAACTTAACAAAACTTAACACATAAAAGTGAACCCAAACTAAAGGGTTTCACCCACACATAATTTAAACAACCATCTTCACCACCACCATCTTGGTGTGATGAGGTTCTTCTCCCATACCTGTTGAAGAAAAGATTCCCGGATCAAAATCGGTTGATCGGTTTGTGAACCTCCTGATAGTTGTCACCAACTACAAACAACCAAACAATCAAACATTAAACAACAATCAAACCAAACTCAACAATTCTCACAAAGAGGGTTTCGGCCACCCTAAAGAGAATAAAGCTAGGAATTGATCTTGGTTTTCCATTTCATGGATTTAAAGGCATTAGGAAAGCTAATGATGAAATCAAGTGTTAGAAATCAAAAATTGATGAAAACACTATTCATCATCATCAAGAAGGGTTCGGCCCTAATGTGCTTTTTGAGCTATGATGAGAGTTGAATCATAAGCTCTAGGGTTTAGATAGAGATTGATGATGTGAGTTCAAAGAAATTGGTCTCACATCAAAATGATTTTTCTACAATTTCCTATGGATTTTCAAAGTTTTGGATCTAAGAAATAATTTTCATGAAAATGGATCTTGATCTTGAAATAAAGAGATATTCAAGAAGCTAAGAGATCATAGAAGTGATCTTACCTTAAAATGAAGGAAGATTGCTCAAGGAATCAAGTGATTCTAATAAGGTTTCATGAATTTCTCATGAACAACAATGGAGGTTTTGCTCTAAGGAAGGAGATGGGTGTTCTTGGTTCTTCAAGAGGGCTGGGATGCGTGAATGAGAGGGTGTGAGGGCTGAGTTCAGCCTTAAAACAAGTCACTTAAGGGCAAAAAGGTCATTTGCCAAAAGGGTAAAATGGTAAAAGTGCAAAAGACTAAGGTTAGAGGCATTTTGGTCATTTCGCGTCTAGATTTTCCCGATCGTCATGACGACTCTGGCATACTCTCCCGAGTGTCCTGGGATGTTGTGATATCAAGATTATCTATTGGCGAGTCTCGGTAAGTCCATATGTGGCTCCGTTCGTCACCCGATTGAGGATTCCGCCCGAACGAAGGTCAGTAAGTGATTTTTCTGAAATTTTACGAAATTTAACCAAAACGTAGAGAATCGAATTCTAAGACTTACTGTCTCGTTCACGGGTCCATCTGAGGTCTTCTGAGCAGTAAAATCATACTGTCAGTGTAAAAACGTAGACCGGACTCCGTTTGAGTTTTCGACTCAAAACTTAATCGTAGCTTGCTACGATATCGTCGAGCATGACTATGGCCTCGGAATATTTTATTTCACTCTCTAAACCCTCCAATAAAATATAAACGTTAAAATACTGGAGAATTAGAAGACGTGAAAATCGGGTCGTTACAATTCACATGTCTGTTTAACTCGTAGCATTCTTACCATTTAGCGTATTATGCTTCTTTGACCCTGTTACTGGCCGAATAAGGATTCGATGTCTTCATGAAACTTGTTTATATGGATATTAGCTTTAATGAGACACTGGTTTCATCCAATTCGAACACCATCAGCTCAATATATGGCCAACAGACGCTACAAAGGTATGACAGTTAGGAACGGCATCACATCACCAACTTACGGATGCATTTTGACAAAGATAGAGATCGATTTCGTTCTTGACCTCTTCACGAGAGCTGCAGATATTTCTTTGAGCCTTCCAATGATACCAAGATCGATACTTTTGAACACCCAAAGCTCCAGAAATTGTCAGCAGATGGTTTCATGTTCTGATTGTCACGAATAGTATCACATCTCAAGCTTGAAGAAGGAATTGCACTCCGACCGAGATTGATACGGATCTCGGCTTCTTCAAGAAATATGTAGGTATTTCTCTTATCTTTCTAAAAATACCATGATCACGTCATTAGGACGGGCGTACCTCAAAATACGACGTTTCGTACGCTTGATTATCGGTAGCAGACGCTTGACTTCAATCTTCAGTGTTTTTGCTGTTGCCGCATTTGTACTTTCGTTTTTATTCTCGCTTTTCTTCTCTTTCTTCTATTAGAGTTGCAGGAGCTTGTATATTCTTATATTACAGTACTTGATGCGTCAGAACTTCATTTAAAAGGGTACATCATTTTCTGGTCAACCTTAGACGTTGAATATCTTAGTACTTAATTCAAATTTACTTCTCCACCGATCATAATGTTCTGTATTCTGAGTAGGCGCTTGATTAGCTTCACTGGACGCTTCATAAAAGAGGTAAGGCGCTTGGTTATCCACTTGGCACATTCACAAGGCTATTTAACTCTTAGCATTCTGACCATTTAGCCTATTATGCTTCTTTGACCCTGTTACTGGCCGAATTAGGATTCGATGTCTTCATGAAAGTTGTTTATATGGATATTAGCTTTAATGAGACACCGGTTTCATCCAATTCAAACACCATCAGCTCAATATATGGCCAACAGATGGTACAAAGATATGACAGTCAGGAACGACATCACGTCACCAACTAACGGATGCATTTTGACAAAGATAGAGATCGATTTCGTTCTTGGCTTCTTCACGAGAGCTGCAGATATTTCTTTACGCATTCCAACAATACCAAGATCGATTCTTTTGAACACGCAAAGCTCCAGAAATAGTCAGCAGACGGTTGCATGTTTTGATTGCCACGAATAGTACCATATCTCAAGCTTGAAGAAGGGATTTCACTCCGATAGGGATTCATACAAATCTCGGCTTGTTCAGGAAACATGTAGGCATTTCTCTTATATTTCTAACAAAACAAAGATCACTTCATTAGGACGATCGCACATCAAAATACGACGTTTCGGACGCTTGATTACTGGCAGCAGACGCTTGACTTCAATCTTCAGTCTTTTTGCTGTTGCAACTTTTGTACTTTTGTCTTTATTCACACTTTTTTCTCTTTCTTCTATTTGAGTTGCTGAAGCTTTTATATTCTTATACTACAGTACTTGAAGCTTCTGAACTTTATTGAAAAGGGTACCTCATTTTCTGGTCAAGCTTGGACGTGGAATATCTTAAAACTTCATCCAAAAATACTTCTCCACCCATTATAATGTTCTGTATTATGAGAAGACGCTTGACTAGCTTCACCGGACGCTTCTTAAATGAGCTAAGGCATTTGGGTATCCGCTTTGCACATTCACATGTCTGTTTAACTCGTAGCATTCTTACCATTTAGCGTATTATGCTTCTTTGACCCTGTTACTGGCCGAATTAGGATTCGATGCCTTCATGAAACTTGTTTATATGGATATTAGCTTTAATGAGACACCGGTTTCATCCAGTTCGAACACCATCAGCTCCATATATGGAAAACAGACACTGCAAAGGTGTGACAGTCAGGAACGGCATCACGTCACCAACTTAAAGATGCATTTTGACAAAGATAGAGATCGATTTAGTTCTTGACCTCTTCACGAGAGCTGCAGATATTTGTTTGTGCCTTCCAACGATACCAAGATCGATACTTTTGAACACGCAAAGCTCCAGAAATTGTCAGCAGACGGTTGCATGTTCTGATTGCCACGAACAGTACCACATCTCAAGCTTGAAGAAGGAATTTCACTCCGATAGAGATTGATACAGATCTCGGCTTCTTCAGGAACATGTAGGTATTTCTCTTATCTTTCTAACAAAACTAAGATCACTTCTTTAGGACGAGCAAACCTCAAAATATGACGTTTACGACGCTTGCTTATCGGCAGCAAACGCTTGAATACAATCTTCAGTCTTTTTGCTGTTG
>JBCIVQ010000200.1:0-21782 GCA_039655645.1 Ammopiptanthus mongolicus
TGAGGTACGCTCGTCCAAAGGAAGTGATCTTGGTTTTTTTAGAAAGATAAAAGAAATACCTACATGTTTCCTGAAGAAGCAGAGATCTGTACCAATCTCTATCGAAGTGAAATTCCTTCTTCAAGCTTGAGATGTGATACTATACGTGACAATCAAAACATGCAACCGTCTGCTGACAATTTCTGGAGCTTTGGGTGTTCAAAAGTATCGATCTTGGTATCGTTGGAAGGCTCAAAGAAATATCTGTAACTCTCGTGAAGAGGTCAAGAGCGAAATCGATCTCTATCTTTGTCAAAATGCATCCGTAAGTTGGTGACGTGATGTCGTTCCTGACTGTCATACCTTTGTAGCATCTGATGGCCATATATTGAGCTGATGGTGTTCGAATTGGATGAAACCGATGTCTCATGAAAGCTAATATCCGGATAAACAAGTTTCATGCGTACATCGAATCCTAATTCGACCAATAACAGGGTCAAAGAAGCATAATACGCTAAGTGGTCAGAATGCTACGGGTTAAATAGCCTGTGAAAGTGCCAGGTGGATAACATAGCGCCTTAGCTTTTTTAAGAAGCGTCCAGTGAAGCTAATCAAGCGTACGCTCAGAATACAAAACATTATGATGGGTGGAGAAGTAATTTTCAATGAAGTATTAAGATATTCAAAGTCCCAGCTTGACCAGGAAATGAGGTACCCTTTTCAATAAAGTTATGAAGCATCAACTACTGTAATAGAAGAAGGCAAAACCTTCAGCAACTCCAATAGAAGAAAGAGAAGAAAAGAGTTAATAAAGACAAAAGTACAAAAGCTGAACAGCAAAAACACTGAAGATTGAAGTCAAGCGTCTGCTGCCGATAATCAAGCATCCGAAATGTCGTATTTTGAGGTACGCTCGTCCTAATGAAATGATCTTGGTTTTGTTCGAAAGATAAGAGAAATACCTACCTATTTCCTAAAGAAGCCGAGATCTAAATCAATCTCTATCAGAGTGAAATTCCTTCTTCAAGCATGAGCTGTGATACTGTTCGTGACAATTCGATTATGCAACCTTCTGCTGACAATTCTGGAGCTTTAACTTTGTCAAAATGCATCCGTAAGTTGGTGACGTGATGCCGTTCCTGACTGTCATACCTTTGTAGCGTCTAATGGCCATATATTGAGCTCATGGTGTTCGAATTGGATGAAATCAGTGTCTCATTAAAGCTAATATCCATATAAAAAAGGTTCACGAAGACATCGAATCCTAATTCGGCCAGTAACTGGGTCAGAGAAGCATAATACGCAAATGGTCAGAATGCTATGACCTAAACAGACTTGTGAATGTACAAAACGGATAACCAAGCATCTTGTGAAGCTAATCAAGCGTCTGCTCAGAATACAGAACATTATGATGGGTGGAGAAGTAATTTGGAATGAAGTATTAAGATATTCAACGTCCAAGCTTGAGCAGAAAATGAGGTACCCTTTTCAATAAAGTTCTAAAGCATCAAGTACTGCAATATAAGAATATAAAAGCTTCAGCAACTTTAATATCAGAAAGGGAAGAAAAGCGTGAACAAAGCCAAAAGTACAAAACGGGCAACAGCAAAAAGGCTGAAGATTGAAGTCAAGCGTCTGCTGCCGATAATCAAGGGTCCGAAACGTATTATTTCGAGGTATGCTCGTCCTAATGAAGAGATCTTGGTTTTTTTAGAAAGATAAGAGAAATACCTACCTGTTTCATGCAGAAGTCGAGATCTGAATCAATCTCTATCTGAGTGAAATTCCTTCTTCAAACATGAGGTGTGATATTGTTCGTGACAAATCGAATATTCAACCTTCTGCTGACAATTTCTGTGGCTTTAGGTTTTCAAAAGTACCGATCTTGGTATCGTTGGAAGGCTCAAAGAAATATCTGCAACTCTCGTGAAGAGATTAAGAGCGAAATCGATCTCTATCTTTGTCAAAATGCATCCGTAAGTTGGTGACGTGATGTCGTTCCTGACTGTCATACCTTTGTTGCATCTGATGGTCATATATTGAGGTCATGGTGATCGAATTGGATGAAATTGGTGTCTTATTAAAGCTAATATCCATATAAACAAGTTTCGTGAAGACATCGAATCCTAATTAGGCCAGTAACTGGGTCAAAGAAGCATAATACTCAAAATGGTCAGAATGCTACGTGTTAAACAGACTTGTGAATGTTCAAAGCGGATAACCAAACACCTTCGCTCATTTAAGAAGCGTCCAGCGAAGCTAATCAAGCATCTTCTCAGAATACAGAACATTATGATGGGTGGAGAAGTAATTTTGAATGAAGTTTCAATATATTCAACGTCCAAGCTTGACCAGAAAATGAGGTACCCTTTTCAATAAAGATCTGAAGCATCAAGTACTGTAATATAAGAAGATAAAAGCTTCAGCAACTCAAACAGAAGAAAGAGAAGAAAAGCGTGAATAAAGACAAAAGTACAAAAGCGGCAACAGCAAATACACTGAAGATTGAAGTCAAGCGTCTGCTGCAGATAATCAAGCGTCCAAAATGTCGTACTTTGAGGTACGCTCGTCCTAATGAATTGACAAGAGAAATAAATACATGTTTCCTGAAGAAGCCGAGAACTGTATCAATCTCTATTGGAGTGAAATTCCTTCTTCAAGCTTGAGATGTGATACTATTCATGACAATCAGAACATGCAACCGTCTGCTGACAATTTCTGGAGCTTTGGGTGTTCCAAATTATCAATCTCGGTATCATTGCAAGGCCCAAATAAATGTCTGCAACTCTCTTGAAAAGGTCAAGAATGAAATAAATCTCTATCTTTGTCAAAATGCATCCGTAAGTTGGTGCCGTGATGTCGTCCCTGACTATCATACCTTTGTAGCGTCTGATGGCAATATATTGAGCTGAAGGTGTTCGAATTGGATGAAACCGGTGTCTCATTAAAGCTAATATCCATATAAACAAGTTTCATGAAGACATCGAATCGTAATTAGACCAGTAACAAGGTCAAAGAAGCATAATACGCTAATGGATCAGAATGTTATGACTTAAATAGCCTTATGAATGTGCCAAGTGGATAACCAAGCGCCTTAGCTCTTTTAAGAAGCGTCCGGTGAAGCTAATCAAGCATCTTCTTAGAATACAGAACATTATGATGGGAGGAGAAGTAATTTTGAATGAAGTATTAAGATATTCAACGTCCAAACTTGACCAGAAAATGAGGTACCCTTTTTAATAAAGTTCTGAACCATCGTGAACTATAATATAAGAATATAAAAGCTTCAGAAACTATAATATAAGAAAGAAAAGAAAAGCGTGAATAAAGCCAAAAGTACAAAATGGGCAACAGCAAAAACACTGAAGATTGAAGTCAATCGTCTGCTGCAGATAATCTAGCGTCCGAAACAACGTATTTTGAGGTACACTCGTCCAAAGGAAATGATCTTGATTTTGTTACAAAGATAAGAGAAATACCTACATGTTTCCTACAGAAGCCGAGATCTGTATCAATCTCTATTGGAGTGAAATTCATTCTTCAAGCTTGAGATGTGATACTGTTCGTGACAGTCAGAACATGCAACCGTCCGCTTACAATTTTTGGAGCTTTGGGTGTTCAAAATTATCGATCTCGGCATCGTTGGAAGGCTCAAAGAAATATCAGCAACTCTCGTGAAGAGGTCAAGAGCGAAATCGATCTCTATCTTTGTCAAAATGCATCCGTAAGTTGCTAACGTGATGCCGTTCCTGACTGTCATACCTTTGTGGCGTGTCATGGCCAAATATTGAGCTGATGGTGTTCGAATGGGATGAAACCGGTGTCTCATTAAAGCTAATATCCATATAAACAAGTTTCATGAAGACATCGAATCCTAATTCGGCCAGTAACAGGGTCAAAGAAGCGTAATACGCTAAATGGTCAAAATGCTACGAGTTAAATAGCATTGTGAATCTGCAAAGTGGATAACCAAGCACCTTAGCTCTTTTAAGAAGCATCCAGTGAAGCTAATCAAGCGTTTTCTCAGAATACAAAACATTATGATGGGTGGAGAAGTAATTTTGGATGAAGTATTAAGATATTCAAAGTCCAAGCTTGACTAGAAAGTGGGGTACCCTTTTCGGTAAAGTTCTGAAGCATCAAGTACTGTAATATAAGAATATAAAAGCTTCAGCAACTCTAATAGAAGAAAGAGAAGAAAAGCGTGAATAAAGACAAAAATACAAAAGCGGCAACAACAAAAACACTGAAGATTGAGGTCCAGAATTTTTTGCCGATAATCAAGCGTTCGAAATGTCGTATTTTGACGTACGCTCTTCCTAATGAAGTGATCTTGGTTTTTTATAATGATAAGAGAAATACCTACCTGTTTCATGCAGAAGGCGAGATCTGAAGTAATCTCTATCTGGGTGAAATTCCTTCTTCAAGCATGAGGTGTGGTACTGTTCGTGACAATCAGAACATGCAACCGTTTGCCGACAATTTCTGGAGCTTTGGGTGTTCAAAATTATGGATCTCGGTATCGTTGGAAGGCTCAAAGAAATATCTACAACTCTGGTCAAGAGGTCAAGAGCGAAATCGATCTCTATCTTTGTCGAAATGCATCCGTAAGTTGGTGATGTGATGCCGTTCCTGACTGTCATAACTTTGTAGCGTCTGATGGCAATATATTGAGCACATGGTGTTCAAATTGTATGATATCGGTGTCATATTAAAGCTAATATCCATATAAACAAGTTTCATGAAGACATCGAATCCTAATTCGGCCAGTAACAGGGTCAAAGAAGCATAATTTGCAAAATGGCCAAAATGCTACGAGTTAAACAGACTTGTGAATGTGCAAACCGGATAACCAAGCGCCTTCGCTCATTTAAGAAGCGTCCAGTGAAGCTAATCAAGCGTTTTCTTAGAGTACAGAACATTATGATGGGTGGAAAAGTAATTTTGAATGAAGTTTTAAGATATTCAACGTCTAAGCTTGACCAGAAAATGAGCTACCCTTATCAATAAAGTTCAGAAGCATCAAGTACTGGAATATAAGAATATAAAAGCTTCAACAACACTAATAGAAGAATGAGAAGAAAAGCATGAATAAAGACAAAAGTACAAAAGCGGCAACAGCAAAAACACTGAAGATTGAAGTCAAGCGTCTGCTGTCGATAATCAAGCGTCCGAAACGTCGTATTTCGAGGTATGCTCGTCCTAATGAAGTGATCTTGGTTTTTTTAGAAAGATAAGAGAAATACCTACCTGTTTCATGCAGAAGTCGAGATCTGAATCAATCTCTATCTGAGTGAAATTCCTTCTTCAAACATGAGGTGTGATACTGTTCGTGACAATTCGAATATTCAACCTTCTGCTGACAATTTCTGGTGCTTCAGGTTTTCAAAAGTACCGATCTTGATATCGTTGGAAGGCTCAAAGAAATATATGCAACTCTCGTGAAGAGGTCAAGAGCGAAATCGATCTCTATCTTTATCAAAATGCATCCGTAAGTTGGTGACGTGATGCCTTTTCTGACTGTCATACCTTTGTAGCATCTGATGGCCATATATTCAGCTCATGGTGTTCGAATTGGATGAAATCGATGTCTCATTAAAGCTAATATCCAAATAAACAAGTTTCATGAAGACATCGAATCCTAATTCGGCCAGTAACTGGGTCAAAGAAGCATAATACTCAAAATGGTCAGAATGCTACGTGTTAAACAGACTTGTGAATGTGCAAAGCGGATAACCAAATGCCTTCGCTCATTTAAGAAGCATCCGGTGAAGCTAATCAAGCATCTACTCAGAATACAAAACATTATGATGGGTGGAGAAGTAATTTTCAATGAAGTGTTAAGATATTCAAAGTCCAAGCTTGACCAGAAAATGAGGTACCCTTTTCAATAAAGTTATGAAGCATTAACTACTGTAATAGAAGAAGGCAAAACCTTCAGCAAATCCAATAGAAGAAAGAGAAGAAAAGCGTTAATAAAGACAAAAGTAGAAAAGCTGAACAACAAAAACACTGAAGATTAAAGTCCAGTGTCTGCTGCCGATAATCAAGCGTCCAAAATGTCGTATTTTGAGGTACGCTCGTCCCAATGAAGTGATCTTGGTTTTGTTAGAAAGATTAGAGAAATACCTACCTGTTTCCTAAAGAAGCCGAGATCTGAATCAATCTCTATCAGAGTGAAATTCCTTCTTCAAGCATGAGCTGTGACACTGTTCGTGACAATTCGATTATGCAACCTTCTGCTGACAATTTCTGGAGCTTTATCTTTGTCAAAATGCATCCGTAAGTTGGTGACGTCATGCCGTTCCTGACTGTCATACCTTTGTTGTGTCTGATGGCCATATATTGAGCTCATGGTGTTCGAATTGAATGAAATCGGTGTCTTATTACAGCTAATATCCATATGAACAAGTTTCATGAAGACATCGAATCCTAATTCGGCCAGTAACTGGGTCAAAGAAGCATAATACGCAAAATGGTCAGAATGCACCGACTTAAACAGACTGGTGAATGTGCAAAGCGGATAACCAAGCATCTAGTGAAGCTAATCAAGCATCTGCTCAAAATACAGAACATTATGATGGGTGGAGAAGTAATTTGGATTGAAGTATTAAGATATTCAACGTCCAAGCTTGACCAGAAAATGAGGTACCCTTTTCAATAAAGTTCTGAAACATCAAGTACTGTAATATTAGAATATAAAAGCTTCAGCAACTCTAATATAAGAAAGAGAAGAAAAGCGTGAATAAAGCCAAAAGTACAAAACGGGCAACAGCAAAAAGGCTGAAGATTGAAGTCCAGCGTCTGCTGCCGATAATCAAGGGTCCGAAACGTCGTATTTCGAGGTACCCTCGTCCTAATGAAGTGATCTTGGTTTTTTTAGAAGGATAAAAGAAATACCTACCTGTTTCATGCAGAAGTCGAGATCTGAATCAATCTCTATCTGAGTGAAATTCCTTCTTCAAACATGAGGTGTGATACTGTTCGTGACAATTCGAATATTCAACCTTCTGCTGACAATTTCTGGGGCTTTAGGTTTTTAAAAGTACCGATCTTGGTATCGTTGGAAGGCTCAAAGAAATATCTGCAACTCTCGTGAAGAGGTCAAGAGTGAAATCGATCTCTATCTTTGTCAAAATGCATCCATAAGTTGGTGACTTGATGTTGTTCCTGACTGTCTTACCATTGTAGCATCTGATGGCCATATATTGAGCTCATGGTGTTCGAATTGGATGAAATCGGTGTCTCATTAAAGTTAATATCCATATAAACAAGTTCCATGAAGACATTGAATCCTAATTCGGCCAGCAACTGGGTCAAAGAAGCATAATACGCAAAATGGTCAGAATGCTATGTGTTAAACAGACTTGTGAATGTGCAAAGCGGATTACCAAATGCCTTCGCTCATTTAAGAAGCGTCCAGTGAAGCTAATCAAGCGTCTTGTCAGAATACAGGACATTATGATGGGTGGAGAAGTAATTTTGAATGAAGTTTTAAGATATTCAACGTCCAAGCTTGACCAGAAAGTGAGGTACCCATTTCAATAAAGTTCTGAAGCATCAAGTACTGTAATAGAAGAAGACAAAACCTTCTGCAACTCCAATGGAAGAAGGACAAAAAAAAGCGTGAATAAAGACGAAAGTACAAATGCTGCAGCAGGAAAAAGACTGAAGATTGAGGTCAAGCGTCTGCTGCCGATAATCAAGTGTCCGTAACATCGAATTTTGAGGTATGCTCATCCAAAGGAAGTGATCTTGGTTTTGTTAGAAAGATAAGAGAAATACCAACATGTTTCCTGAAAAAGCCGAGATCCGTATCAATTTCTATCGGAGTGAAATTCCTTCTTCAAGCTTGAGATGTGATACTGTTCGTGACAATCAAAACATACAACCGTCTTCTGACAATTTCTGGAGCTTTGGATGTTCAAAAGTATCGATCTTGGTACCGTCGGAAGTCTCAAAGAAATATGTGCCACTCTTGTGAAGAGGTCAATAGCGAAATCTATCTCTATCTTTGTCAAAATTCATCCGTAAGTTGGTGACGTGATGCCGTTCCTCACTGTCATACCTTTGTAGCATCTGATGGCCATATATTGAGCTGATGGTGTTCAAATTGGATGAAACCGGTGTCTCATTAAAGCTAATATCCATATAAACAAGTTTCATGCATATATCGAATCCTAATTCGGCCCATAACAGGGTCAAAGAAGGATAATACGCTAAATGGTCAGAATGCTAAGAGTTAAATAGCCTTGTGAATGTGCCAAGTGGATAACGAAGCGCCTTAGCTCTTTTAAGAAGCGTCCAGTGAAGCTAATCAAGCGTCTACTCAGAAATCAAAACATTATGATGGATGGAGAAGTAATTTTGAATGAAGTATAAAGATATTCAAAGTCCAAGCTTGACCAGAAAATGAGGTACCCTTTTCAATAAAGTTCTGAATAATCAAGTACTGTAATAGAAGAAGACAAAACCTTCAGCAACTCCAATAGAAGAAAGAGAAAAAAAGCGTGAATAAAGACGAAAGTACAAATGCTGCAGCAGGAAAAAGAATGAAGATTGAAGTCAAGCGTCTGCGGCCGATAATCAAGCGTCCATAACGTCGTATTTTGAGGTACGCTCGTCCTAATGAAGTGATCTTGGTTTTGTTAGAAAGATAAGAGAAATACTTACCTGTTTCCTAAAGAAGCCGAGATCTGAATGAATCTCAATCAGAGTGAAATTCCTTCTTCAAGCATGAGCTGTGATACTGTTCGTGACAATTCGATTATGCAAACTTCTGCTGACAATTTCTGGAGCTTTATCTTGGTACCGTTGGAAGGCTCAAAGAAATATCAGCAACTCTCGTGAAGAGGTCAAGAGCGAAATCGATCTTTATCTTTGTCAAAATGCATCCGTAAGTTGGTGACATGATGCCGTTCCTGACTGTCATACCTTTGTAGCGTCTAATGGCCATATATTGAGCTCCTGGTGTTCGAATTGGATGAAATTGGTGTCTTGTTAAAGCTAATAACCATATAAACAAGTTTCGTGAAGACATCGAATCCTAATTCGGCCAGTAACTGCGTCAAAGATGCAACACCCTTTCCCGAGTGCCACATTCCCGAACGTTTATAAGGCCGAAAATATTCATTAATGCGGAAAATATGGTTTTCTTTTTTTCTTTTTTCTTTTCACAAGATGCAATGGGATTTAGGAAAGGTAAATAATACTAATAAACGAACTTAGGTTCGCCATACATTTCTAGAACAATATGCATAATAAATACAGGGACATAAACAGAAAAAGGAATAATACTATATACAGACATAAGTCTAATGTATAACTGATACAATAAGTACTAGGAGTCGTAGCTCCCAAAAGGTACTACAAAAACTAACATAGCCTGGCCGACAACAAAACTAAACCACAAAAAGAGTCCTCCTCCGGCTCAAAGGAACTACTGGACTGAACCGTCGTCACGTCCATCTGTTCAACAGCAATAGCAAGTACCAACAGAAAACATACAGATATGGGTGAGATTCCCGTTCATCAACACAGCAAAACAGCAATAGTAAAAACGGGATGACTCACCGGGTAACAGCGTACCCAACATGCTTACAAGAATTCTCAATGTCAAACATATTAAGCAGTTGATAGCATAATATCATGTGAAGCAGTTAACAGCATAAAATAAGGTATTCTTAAACAGTACAACGATGTATAACAGAAAATGTAAACATCAATAGCCATGCAATGCAATGCAATGTATATGACTCAATGTCAATGTCACTGGGTACTACTCTGACCCCTACTCCATGGAGCTAACAAAACATTCGGAGAGAGTGAATGGGAGGACATGTTCCGTGCGCGCCAGCCTTGGGCAAGATGCTACAACATTCGTAACGTGCACGTATCTGGCTTTTACGGAAACACTCTCGACCAAACATGAAAAGTACGGCATCTAGTAGAGGATATCAGTGTATTGCACGGATTCGCCACGACATAGAAGAGCTACCAACTGGTCACATGTCAGCCCTTCCAACCCTGATACCTCCAAAAAGACCATTGAAGATCGTCACCGTAAGATTCGCACCCGCATCAAGGTGTAAGCTCAACTCCTAGGCTCAAGGCCTTACGACTATGCAAATGAAATGCCAATGCTTACACAAAGCAGATGCGATCAAGCAATGTCTATCCCCCGGATAAACCTCGAAGTCTACTAAGGTTCTCTTCCTTAGGAACTATACGTGTTTTTTGAAAAACAAAACCTTTATCCACCGGATAAATCTCGTGATCCCTCCGGGATCGAGTCATCACAAGACTGAAACAATTGAACGACTGATCGGGGTCCGAATCACCGGTCCGTCATCGAACTACTGTTTCAAAACCCAAAACGTTTCATGTTTGTGTTTATGGCTTATGAAGTCATTGATGTATTAAGTCATCAATGGTATAGCATGTGGTCTTGTTCCACTACATACCATACTTAATTATCCCTTGTTTTCAACTCTAAGTCAATTACTTAACTTAGGTTTTTAAAACGTAAAACTTTACAGTTTGAGTTGAAAAACACTCTTCATAAACAAACCATTTCTCGCGAGGCGAAGGTCTATGCCGCGACGCGAGGCTGAGAAGTTATCTTTACTGCTTGGAAAGTCCTTCTGCTTCGCGAGGCGAGGATTGTATCGCGACGCGAGGCAGAGAAGTGATCTTTTCTATTCAGACAGTCTTTCTGCTCCGTGAGGCGAGGATTATATAGGCAGAGAAGCTGCATCTTCACTATTTAGGCGGTTCGCGGGGCGAGAACTGATTCACTACGCGAGGCCGAGAAATTTCATCTTTGTTGCTCGGGCTAGTCCACTGTCTCGCGAGGCGAGGTAATGTTAGCCTGGCGAATGCCTTATCTTCCCTCTGTCTCGCGAGGCGAGACGGGGTTCGCTGGGCGAGTGCCCTGTTTCTCCTTTTCCTAACTCCTTCATTAATTCTTCTTTTGAAAAACTTAGTTTGATTAAAAGACCTATGGCTAAAGAAAAGACATTTTCCCACTTTGATGATACTTTAAAGGTTAAAACTTCATTTGATCTTTGGATCAAAAATCAATTTTGTTTCTCTTTGAAATCCTAGGTTATGAAATCTTGTTTTGTTACATCAAAACTTTGCCAAAACAAGAACAACATATGTTCTTATATTTTCCTCTTACTAAAGCCACAAGGCTACTCCAATGAAAAATGGAGACTTTGCTTCACCAACAAAGCAAATGTAGCTCAAAAGCTCACACAATTATGGTAAACCACAATACACATTACTACATCATAATCAAATATATCCATCACACATCATGGTCTCATAATCAAACAATAAAAGTCCATACTTGATCTAGTGATCAAAGTAGGTTTTTCAACATACATGGAAATGATTTTCATTCAATCATATCTTCATCAACATATGCTAAAGCACACTACAACATACTCAAGCATAAACTCATCATGACAATCTTGTTCTCCAAGAGAACTTAACAAAACTTAACATATAAAAGTGAACCCAAACTAAAGGGTTTCACCCACATATAAAATTAAACAACCATTCTCACTACCACCATCTTAGTGTGATGAGGTTCTTCTCCCCATACCTGTTGATGAGCAGATTCCCGGATCAAAGTCGGTTGATCGGCTTGTGAACCTCTTGATAATCATCAACAACTACAACAACACAACAACCAACATTAAACAACAATCAAAACCAATCTCAACTATCCTAACAAAGAGGATTTCGGCCACCCTAGGTTAAAAAGGTTAGGAATTGGTTTTGGTTTTCCATTTCATGGATTCAAAGGCATTAGGAAAGCTAAGGATGAAATCAAGTGTTAAAAATCAAAAATTGATGAAAACACTATTCATCATCTTCAAGTAGGGTTCGGCCAAAAATGCTTTTTGAGCTATGATGAGAGTTGAATCATAAGCTCTTGGGTTTAGGTAGAGATTGATGATGTGAGTTCAAAGAACTTGGTCTTACCTCAAAAGGATTTTTTCTACAATTTCCTATGGATTTTCAAAGTTTTGGATCTAAGAAATTCTTTTCATGAAAATGAAGATTGATCTTGAAATAAAGAAATATTCAAGAAGCTAAGAGATCATAGAAGTGATCTTACCTTGAAATGAAGAAAGATTGCTCAAGGAATCAAGTGAATCCAACAAAAACTCAAGCTTTTCTAGGTGAAAATGGAGTTTTCTCTCAAGAACAACTATGGAGCTTCTAAGGATGAGGGGCTGTGCGAAAATGATGAAGCGAGGGGCTGAGTTTAGCCTCTTAAAAGTTCACTTAAGGGTAAAAAGGTCATTTGCCAAAAGGGTATAATGGTAAAAGTGTAAAAGAATAAGGTTAGGGGCATTTTGGTCATTTTGCGTCCAGATATTTCCGAACTTCATGACGACTCTGGCATACTCTCCCAAGTGTCCTGGGATGATGTGATATCAAGATTATCTGTTGGCGAGTCCCGGTAAATCCGTATGTGGCTCCGTTCGTCACCCGATTGAGGATTTCGCCCGAACGAAGGTCAGGAAGTGATTTTTCTGAAATTTTTACGAAATTTAACCAAAATGTAGATAATCGAATTCTAAGACTTACTGTCTCGTTCACGGGTCCATCTGAGGTCTTCTGAGCAGGAAAATCATATTGTCAGTGTAAAAATGCAGACCGAACTCCGTTTGAGTTTTCGACTCAAAACTTAATCGTAGCTTCCTACGATATCGTCGAGCATGACTATGGTCTCAGAATATTTTATTTCTATTCCTAAGACCTCGAATAAAATAAAGACATTAAAATACTGAAGAATTAGAAAGCGTGAAAATCGGGGCGTTACAAAAGAAGCATAATACACAAAATGGTCAGAATGCTACGACTTAAACAAACTTGTGAATGTTCAAAGCAGATAACCAAGCATCTAGTGAAGCTAATCAAGCGTCTGCTCAGAATACAGAACATTATGATGGGTGGAGAAGTAATTTGGAATGAAGTATTAAGCTATCCATCGTCCAAGCTTGACCAGAAAATGAGGTACCCTTTTCAATAAAGTTCTGAAGCATCAAGTACTGTAATATAAGAATATAAAAGCTTCAGCAACTCTAACATAAGAAAGAAAAGAAAAGCGTGAATAAAGCCAAAAGTACAAAACGGGCAACAGCAAAAAGGCTGAAGATTGAAGTCAAGCGTCTGCTGCAGATAATCAGGGGTCCGAAACGTCGTATTTCGAGGTACCCTCGTCCTAATGAAGTGATATTGGATTTTTTAGAAGGATAAAAGAAATACCTACCTGTTTCATGCAGAAGTCGAGATCTGAATCAATCTCTATCTGAGTGAAATTCCTTCTTCAAACATGAGGTGTGATACTGTTCGTGACAATTGAATATTCAACCTTCTGCTGACAATTTCTGGGGCTTTAGGTTTTTAAAAGTACCGATCTTGGTATCGTTGGAAGGCTCAAAGAAATATCTGCAACTCTCGTGAAGAGGTCAAGAGCGAAATCGATCTCTATCTTTATCAAAATGCATCCGTAAGTTGGTGACGTGATGCCGTTCCTGACTGTCATACCTTTGTGGCGTGTCATGGCCAAATATTGAGCTGATGGTTTTCGAATTGGATGAAACCGGTGTCTCATTAAAGCTAATATCCATATAAACAAGTTTCATGAAGACATCGAATCCTAATTCGGCCAGTAACTAGGTCAAAGAAGCATAATACGCAAAATGGTCAGAATGCTACGTGTTAAACAGACTTGTGAATGTGTAAAGCGGATAACTAAACGCCTTCGCTCATTTAAGAAGCGTCCAGTGAAGCTAATCAAGCGTCTTGTCAGAATACAGAACATTATGATGGGTGGAGAAGTAATTTTGAATGAAGTATTATGATATTCAAAGTCCAAGCTTGACCAGAAAATGAGGTACCCTTTTCAATAAAGTTCTGAATAATCAAGTACTGTAATAGAAGAAGACAAAACCTTCAGCAACTCCGATAGAAGAAAGAGAAAAAAAAGCGTGAATAAAGACGAAAGTACAAATGCTACAGCAGGAAAAAGACTGAAGATTGAAGTCAAGCGTCTGCGGCCGATAATCAAGCGTCGGTAACGTCGTATTTTGAGGTACGCTCGTCCTAATGAAGTGATCTTGGTTTTGTTAGAAAGATAAGAGAAATGCTTACCTGTTTCCTATAGAAGCCGAGATCTGAATCAATCTCAATCAGAGTGAAATTCCTTCTTCAAGCATGAGCTATGATACTATTCATGACAATTCGATGATGCAAACTTCTGCTGACAATTTCTTGAGCTTTATCTTGGTACCGTTGGAAGGCTCAAAGAAATATCAGCAACTCTCGTGAAGAGGTCAAGAGCGAAATCGATCTCTATCTTTGTCAAAATGCATCCGTAAGTTGGTGATATGATGCCGTTCCTGACTGTCATACCTTTGTAGCGTCTAATGGCCATATATTGAGCTCCTGGTGTTCGAATTGGATGAAATTGGTGTCTCGTTAAAGCTAATAACCATATAAAAAAGTTTCGTGAAGACATCGAATCCTAATTCGGCCAGTAACTGGGTCAAAGAAGCATAATACACAAAATGGTCAGAATGCTACGACTTAAACAAACTTGTGAATGTTCAAAGCAGATAACCAAGCATCTAGTGAAGCTAATCAAGCGTCTGCTCAGAATACAGAACATTATGATGGGTGGAGAAGTAATTTGGAATGAAGTATTAAGCTATCCATCGTCCAAGCTTGACCAGAAAATGAGGTACCCTTTTCAATAAAGTTTTGAAGCATTAAGTACTGGAATATAAGAATATAAAAGCTTCAGCAACTCTAATATAAGAAAGAGAAGAAAAGCGTGAATAAAGCCAAAAGTACAAAACAGGCAACAGCAAAAAGGCTGAAGATTGAAGTCAAGCGTCTGCTGCCGATAATCAAGGGTCCGAAACGTCGTATTCGAGGTACCCTCGTCCTAATGAAGTGATCTTGGTTTTTTTAGAAGGATAAAAGAAATACCTACCTGTTTCATGCAGAAGTCGAGATCTGAATCAATCTCTATCTGAGTGAAATTCCTTCTTCAAACATGAGGTGCGATACTGTTCGTGACAATTCGAATATTCAACCTTCTGCTGACAATTTCTGGGGCTTTAGGTTTTTAAAAGTACCGATCTTGGTATCGTTGGAAGGCTTAAAGAAATATCTGCAACTCTCGTGAAGAGGTCAAGAGCGAAATCGATCTCTATCTTTGTCAAAATGCATCCGTGAGTTGGTGACGTGATGTCGTTCCTGACTGTCATACCTTTGTGGCGTTCATGGCCAAATATTGAGCTGATGGTGTTCGAATTGGATGAAACCGGTGTCTCATTAAAGCTAATATCCATATAAACAGGTTTCATGAAGACATCGAATCCTAATTTGGCCAGTAACTGGGTCAAAGAAGCATAATACGCAAAATGGTCAGAATGCTACGTGTTAAACAGACTTGTGAATGTGCAAAGCGGATAACTAAACGCCTTCGCTCATTTAAGAAGCGTCCAGCGAAGCTAATCAAGCGTCTTGTCAGAATACAAAACATTATGATGGGTGGAGAAATAATTTTGAATGAAGTATTATGATATTCAAAGTCCAAGCTTGACCAGAAAATGAGGTACCCTTTTCAATAAAGTTCTGAATAATCCAGTACTGTAATAGAAGAAGGCAAAACCTTCAGCAACTCCAATAGAAGAAATAGAAGAAAACCGTGAATAAAGACGAAAGTACAAATGCTGCAGCTGGAAAAAGACTGAAGATTGAAGTCAAGCGTCTGCTGCCGATAATCAAGCGTCCGTAACGTCGTATTTTGAGGTACGCTCGTCCTAATGAAGTGATCTTGGTTTTGTTAGAAAGATAAGAGAAATACCTACCTGTTTCTTAAACAAGCCGAGATCGGAATCAATCTCAATCAGAGTGAAATTCCTTCTTCAAGCATGAGCAGTGATACTGTTCGTGACAATTCGATTATGCAAACTTCTGGGGACAATTTCTGGAGCTTTATCTTGGTACCGTTGGAAGGCTCAAAGAAATATCAGCAACTCTCGTGAAGAGGTCAAGGGCGAAATCGATCTCTATCTTTGTCAAAATGCATCCGTAAGTTAGTGACATGATGCCGTTCCTGACTGTCATACCTTTGTAGCGTCTAATGGCCATATATTGAGCTCCTGGTGTTCGAATTGGATGAAATTGGTGTCTCGTTAAAGCTAATAACCATATAAACAAGTTTCGTGAAGACATGGAATCCTAATTCGGCCAATAACTGGGTCAAAGAAGCATAATACACAAAATGGTCAGAATGCTACGACTTAAACAAACTTGTGAATGTTCAAAGTAGATAACCAAGCATCTAGTGAAGCTAATCAAGCGTCTGCTCAGAATACAAAACATTATGATGGGTGGAGAAGTAATTTGGAATGAAGTATTAAGCTATCCATCGTCCAAGCTTGACCAGAAAATGAGTTACCCTTTTCAATAAAGTTCTGAAGCATCAAGTACTGTAATATAAGAATATAAAAGCTTCAGCAACTCTAATATAAGAAAGAGAAGAAAAGCGTGAATAAAGCCATAAGTACAAAACGGGCAACAGCAAAAAGGCTGAAGATTGAAGTCAAGCGTCTGCTGCCGATAATCAAGGGTCAGAAACGTCGTATTTCGAGGTACCCTCGTCCTAATGAAGTGATCTTGGTTTTTTTAGAAGGATAAAAGAAATACCTACCTGTTTCATGTAGAAGTCGATATCTGAATCAATCTCTATCTGAGTGAAATTCCTTCTTCAAACATGAGGTGTGATACTGTTCGTGACAATTCGAATATTCAACCTTCTGCTGACAATTTCTGGGGCTTTAGGTTTTTAAAAGTACCGATCTTGGTATCGTTGGAAGGCTCAAAGAAATATCTGCAACTCTCGTGAAGAGGTCAAGAGCGAAATCGATCTCTATCTTTGTCAAATGCATCCGTAAGTTGGTGACGTGATGCCGTTCCTGACTGTCATACCTTTGTGGCGTGTCATGGCCAAATATTGAGCTGATGGTGTTCGAATTGGATGAAACCGGTGTCTCATTAAAGCTAATATCCATATAAACAGGTTTCATGAAGACATCGAATCCTAATTCGGCCCGTAACTGGGTCAAAGAAGCATAATACGCAAAATGGTCAGAATGCTACGTGTTAAACAGACTTGTGAATGTGCAAAGCGGATAACTAAACGCCTTCGCTCATTTAAGAAGCGTCCAGTGAAGCTAATCAAGCGTCTTGTCAGAATACAGAACATTATGATGGGTGGAGAAGTAATTTTGAATGAAGTATTAAGATATTCAAAGTCTAAGCTTGACTAGAAAATGAGGTACCCTTTTCAATAAAGTTCTGAAGCATCAAGTACTGTAATAGAAGAAGGCAAAACCTTCAGCAACTCCAATAGAAGAAATAGAAGAAAAGCGTTAATAAAGGCAAAAGTACAAAAGCTGAACAGCAAAAACATTGAAGATTGAAGTCAACCGTCTGCTGCCGATAATCAAGCGTCCGAAATGTCGTATTTTGAGGTACGCTTGTCCTAATGAAGTGATCTTGGTTTTGTTAGAAAGATAAGCGAAATACCTACCTGTTTCCTAAAGAAGCCGAGATCTGAATCAATCTCAATCAGAGTGAAATTCCTTCTTCAAGCATGAGCTGTGATACTATTCGTGACACTTCGATTATGCAACCTTCTGCTGGCAATTTCTGGAGCTTTATCTTTGTCAAAATGCATCCGTAAGTTGGTGACGTGATGCCGTTCCTGACTGTCATACCTTTGTAGCATCTAATGGCCATATATTGAGCTCATGGTGTTCGAATTGGTTGAAATCGGTGTCTCGTTAAAGCTAATATCCATATAAACAAGTTTCATGAAGACATCGAATCCTAATTCGGCCAGTAACTGGTTCAAAGAAGCATAATACGCAAAATGGTCAGAATGCTACGACTTAAACAGACTTGTGAATGTTCAAAGCGAACAACCAAGCATTTAGTGAAGCTAATCAAGCGTCTGCTCAGAATACAGAACATTATGATGGGTGGAGAAGTAATTTGGAATGAAGTATTAAGCTATCCAACGTCCAAGCTTGACCAGCAAATGAGGTACCCTTTTCAATAAAGTTCTGAAGCATCAAGTACTATAATATAAGAATATAAAAGCTTCAGCAACTCTAAAATAAGAAAGAGAAGAAAAGCGTGAATAAAGCCAAAAGTACAAAACGGGCAAAAGCAAAAAGGCCTGAAGATTGAAGTCAAGCGTCTGCCGCCGATAATCCAGGGTCCGAACGTCGTATTTCGAGGTATGCTCGTCCTAATGAAGTGAACTTGGTTTTTTTCGAAAGATAAGAGAAATATCTACATGTTTCCTGAAGAAGCCGAGATCTGTATCAATCTCTATCGGAGTGAAATTCCTTCTTCCAGCTTGATATGTGATACTGTTCGTGACAATCAGAACATGCAACCGTCTGCGGAACAATTTCTGGAGCATTGGGGGTCCAAAAATATCGATTTTTGTATCGTTGGAAGGCTGAAAGAAATATCTGCAACTCTCGTGAAGAGGCCAAGAGCGAAAACGATCCTTTATCTTTGTCAAAATGCATCCGTAAGTTGGTGACGTGATGCCGTTCCTGACTGTCTTACCTTTTAGCGTCTGATGGCCATATATTGAGCGATGGAGTACTAATTGGATGAAACTGGTATCTTATTAAAGCTAATATCCGTATAAACAAGTTTCATGAAGACATCGAATCCTAATTCGG
Organism: Ammopiptanthus mongolicus; assembly: GCA_039655645.1. Classification (NCBI taxonomy): domain Eukaryota; kingdom Viridiplantae; phylum Streptophyta; class Magnoliopsida; order Fabales; family Fabaceae; genus Ammopiptanthus; species Ammopiptanthus mongolicus. Next base: position 18,780 of record JBCIVQ010000200.1, read on the forward strand.
CTTGTAATAGGGTCAAAGAAGCATAATGTGCTAAAGGGCCAGAATGCCTACGAGTTAAACTGACTTGTGAATGTGGAAAAGCGGAGAAACCAAGCGCCTTAGCTTTTAAGAAGCGTCAGTGAAGCTAATAAAGCGCTCTTCTCAGAATACAGAACGTTATGATGGGTGGAGAAGTAATTTTGAATGAAGTTGTATTAAGATATTCAACGTCCAATGCTTGACCAGAAAATGAGGTACCCTTTTCTATAAAGTTCTGAAGCATCAAGTACTTGTAATATAAGAATATAAAAGGTTCAGCAACTCAATAGAAGAAAGAGAAAAAAAGAGTAAATAAAGAAAAAGTACAAAAGATGCAACAGCAAAAAGACTAAATATTAAGTCAAGCGTCTGCTGCGATAATCAAGCATCCGAAATGTCGTTTTTTGAGGTACGCTCGTCCTAGATGAAGTGATCTTGGTTTTGTTAGATAGATAAGAGAAATACCTACATGTTTCCTGAAGAAGCCGAGATTTGTNGGAAGGCTCAAAGAAATATCAGCAACTCTCGTGAAGAGGTCAAGAGCGAAATCGATATCTAACTTTGTCAAAATGCATCCGTAAGTTGGTGACATGATGTCGTTCCTGACTGTCATACCTTTGTAGCGTCTAATGGCCATATATTGAGCTCCTGGTGTTCGAATTGGATGAAATTGGTGTCTCGTTAAAGCTAATAACCATATAAACAAGTTTCGTGAAGACATCGAATCCTAATTCGGCCAGTAACTGGGTCAAAGAAAGCATAATACACAAAATGGTCAGAATGCTACGACTTAAACAGACTTGTGAATGTTCAAAGCAGATAACCAAGCATCTAGTGAAGCTAATCAAGCGTCTGCTCAGAATACAGAACATTATGATGGGTGGAGAAGTAATTTGGAATGAAGTATTAAGCTATCCAACGTCCAAGCTTGACTAGAAAATGAGGTACCCTTTTCAATAAAGTTCTGAAGCATCAAGTACTGTAATATAAGAATATAAAAGCTTCAGCAACTCTAAAATAAGAAAGAGAAGAAAAGCGTGAATATAGCCAAAAGTACAAAACGGGCAAAAGCAAAAAGGCTGAAGATTGAATTCGAGCGTCTGCTGCCGATAATCAAGGGTCCGAACGTCGTATTTCGAGGTATGCTCGTCCTAATGAAGTGATCTTGGTTTTTTTAGAAAGATAAGAGAAATACCTACCTCTTTCATGCAGAAGTCGAGATCTGAATTAATCTCTACCTGAGTGAAATTCCTTCTTCAAACATGAGGTGTGATACTGTTCGTGACAATTCGAATGTTCAACCTTCTGCTGACAATTTCTGGTGCTTTAGATTTTCAAAAGTACTGATCTTGGTATCGTTGGAAGGATGAAAGAAATATCTGCAACTCTCGTGAAGAGGTCAAGAGCGAAATCGATCTCTATCTTTGTCAAAATGCATCCGTAAGTCGGTGACGTGATGCCGCTCCTGACTGTCTTACCTTTTTAGCATCTGATGGCCATATATTGTGCTAGTGGTGTTCGAATTGGATGAAATCGGTGTCTTATTAAAGCTAATATCTATATAAACAAGTTTCATGAAGACATTGAATCCAAATTCGGCCAGTAACTGGGTCAAAGAAGCATAATACGCAAAATGGTCAGAATGCTACGTGTTAAACAGACTTGTGAATGTGCAAAGCGGATAACTAAATGCCTTCGCTCATTTAAGAAGCGTCCAGTGAAGCTAATCAAGCGTCTTGTCAGAATACAGAACATTATGATGGGTGGGGAAGTAATTTTGAATGAAGTATTAAGATATTCAAAGTCCAAGCTTGACCAGAAAATGAGGTACCCTTTTCAATAAAGTTCTGAAGCATCAAGTACTGTAATAGAAGAAGGCAAAACCTTCAGCAACTCCAATAGAAGAAAGAGAAGAAAAGCGTTAATAAAGACAAAAGTACAAAAGCTAAACAGCAAAAACACTGAAGATTGAAGTCAATCGTCTGCTGCCGATTATCAAGCGTCCGAAATGTCGTATTTTGAGGTACGCTCGTCCTAATGAAGTGATCTTGGTTTTGTTAGAAAGATAAGAGAAATACCTACCTGTTTCCTAAAGAAGCCGAGATCTGAATCAATCTCAATCAGAGTGAAATTCCTTCTTCAAGCATGAGCTGTGATACTGTTCGTGACAATTCGATTATGCAACCTTCTGCTGACAATTTCTGGAGCTTTATCTTTGTCAAAATGCTTCCGTAAGTTGGTGACGTGATGCCGTTCCCTGACTGTCATACCTTTGTAGCGTCTAATGGCCATATATTGAGCTCATGGTGTTCGAATTGGATGAAATCGGTGTCTCGTTAAAGCTAATATCCATATAAACAAGTTTCATGAAGACATCGAATCCTAATTCGGCCAGTAACTGGGTCAAAGAAGCATAATACGCAAAATGGTCAGAATGCTACGACTTAATGAAGTGATCTTGGTTTTTTTAGAAAGATAAGAGAAATACCTACATGTTTCCTGAAGAAGCCGAGACCTGTATCAATCTCTATCAGAGTGAAATTCCTTCTTCCAGCTTAATATGTGATACTGTTCGTGACAATCAGAACATGCAACCGTCTGCGGACAATTTCTGGAGCATTGGGGGTTCAAAAATATCAATTTTGGTATCATTGGAAGGCTGAAAGAAATATCTGCAACTCTCGTGAAGAGGTCAAGAGCGAAATCGATCTCTATCATTGTCAAAATGCATCCGTAAGTTGGTGACATGATGCCGTTCCTGACTGTCTTACCTTTGTAGCATCTGATGGCCATATATTGTGCTCGTGGTGTTTGAATTGGATGAAATCGGTGTCTCGTTAAAGCTAATATCCATAAAAACAAGTTTCATGAAGACATTGAATCCTAATTCGGCCAGTAACTTGGTCAAAGAAGGATAATACACAAAATGGTCAGAATGCTAAGTGTTAAACAGACTTGTGAATGTGCAAAGCAGATAACCAAACG